>JAGKQL010000018.1:30436347-30482719 GCA_018398635.1 Cyprinodon brontotheroides
AATCAGTCGATGCGCAATCAACTGTTTCTTTTCCTTAGATAGAAAACTTGAATCAATCACTTGGATGATCTGGTTGATCTGATGAACTGGAAAGTGACCTGCAGATGATGATGATGTGAATTGGAGCTATAGAAATAGACTGAATAGAATTGAATAGAGGACAGTCTGCTCAGGAGGAAGTGGATCTGTGGTCAAACTGGTTCCACTGAACCTGTTCCATGGGGAGCATGACCGACCCGCTCTCTGCTCCCCCCATGTCACTCAGACGTAAAGACGTAGATCCAGTAGAAACCACAGCTGGGTGCTGGTGCTGCACCAACATGTGAATCCTTTAAGAAGCAGAAAGCATTGTGCTGTTCCTCCGTTAATGAATACAGACTCAGTCATATCTGCAGCGAGCTTCAGTGGTGGAAGGGTTCATCCAGACGCTCTGAAACATTTCCCTCCACCGTTCCTGACATCAAGAGCTTTAGCTAGCACTACCTGACACCTGCTGTTAATCCCATTTCAAGCTGAACTCAACCATGAAATCCACTCAGTAGAATGAAAACACGCTGATGCAGAGCAGAGGTGGAACATAGATAATCTGTCCCCTGACACCGTTCTTCACCTGCTTCAAAGCAACAAAAGCTCCTACAAATTAAACCCAGGGGACTACTTCCTGGGACTGCCCGTGGTGGAAGAGGGGATGAAGCTGTGAGGGAAAAACAGAAAGGAGAATGGAATCATTAGGAGTCAGAAGGCTCTGCTGGACAGACGGCAGACTGGAACGCTTCTATCCAACACTCAGACCTTTAAAACTCCTGATGCTGTTTCAGGGTTCATTCAGCTAACTCCATCCAGGCCTGCAAGTCTGCTGACTCACTGACCCCCAAACTCAGGTCCAGCTGAGGAAGGAAGTCTTTCTGTCCGTTCAGCTCTCTGAGAACGATGCAGACCAACCCACAAGGACAGGAGGAAAACCTCCAGCAGAACCAGGCTCAGTGTGAGCAGCCATCTGCTGAGGCCCACTGGGGTTCAAGGAGACAGACGCAGACATAGAAAAAGAACACAGAAGTTCAGATAAAGTCCTTCTATCTGAGAGAAAAGTTAGTTAAATTAATGACATGTTAGAAATACTGCTGAGCTTTAAATGTTGAAGCTTTGACTCCTGACCAGTTAAGCTCAGAGTTTAAACCACAGTTTAAACAGTTGTCAGCTCTGACTGCTGCTGATCTATGGAGGCAGACGGAGCTGAACGTTTGCAGCTGCTGCTTTGATTTGTTCTGATTAAAGGAGAAAACATGATGATGTTTCACCTGCTCCTGCCCTCCAGGTGTTCCTGCTTTATGATCCATCCTCTGCTGACCTTCATCACCTTTGGTTTCCGCTCTATGTGTGAGTTTCCTCCAGACGTACCAAGCTGCACCTAGAACCCGACCTTTCCTGGAGCTGCCTGCGTTTTTATTCTTCCATCTGCAGCAAAGCCCTAATTTATGAACATTTACATTCAAGGTTGTTTGTTTTCTAGAAAGAAATGAAACACAGAATAATAATAACTAGATTGTTATCATTAGATCTAATGTTACCACACTGAGCCTCTTAACCATCACCCTAATCTGGATCCTGGTCACGTGGCTCCAAACCATTTATGCTTCATGTTGGTAAAACTATAGAGAGAATTTTGAAGCCTTACTAGGATTAACTTCTCCTTTCAGACATTTTAGGGGCGTTTAGGAAGCGGGGGGGCTCAGCCGCCCTGAGAACCCGACGCTGACGTAGAAAAAGACTGAGCTGCAGACAGGAGGCCATTCTAACCATCCTTTCCTTCTACAGTCACACAGAAACAAGCTGCTTCTTCCAGATCAAGGAGGTGGATATTTTTGGACATAAAAGCCCAAATCTGAGCTGAGGCGCGTCTCAGACACCAAGCAGATAAAGGTGGACATGATCGGATGAAGGGCTGACAGGAGGCTGCGTACAGAGCCAGCTGTGACAGCAGACGGACGGTGGGTGTCACCAGGTACCGTCTTCCTGTGTCCCCAAACGTTCCGCCTGGCTGCTCAGGAACGACAGGGACGCTGCTCCCAACCTTCACTCAGCCGTCATACCGGGTCACAGCGACCGGGGGGGCATGCAGTCACACATGGCGTACAGCCCCGGACACACGCCGTCAGTTTCACCGCCGCTCATCATTTGCAGCTCCGTGAGGGAGCGGGCGTGGGCCGACAGGCAATGATGCTGATTTAATTTGGCCACAGCTCGCATGATGGCGACGGTTTAATGCCACGGAGAGAAAATGGAAGAATTAAAACACAACAACTTGGATTAGAGAAGAAAACATGGAGTTCAGAGGGTCGTATGATCATTAAGCAATTGAGAAACTTACTATCAGAGTCTGATAAATTGCTATGGCAACCTGAGCTTACTCATGCAGATTTGATTAACGAGGTTCCATTTAATAGCAGAGCCAAGCAGCAGGGCCTGCATAGAGCTGGAGGGACCCCTAAAGGTGGGAGATCTGAAATGTTTCTCACTTTGTCTTTGTTACATCTAAGATTCAGCCAGTCTGGATCTAAAAAACATCCGTAAGCAGAGAAATCTGCAAAGCTCCTCGCTTTATAAGGAGAACCGATAGAAGCAGAAACCAGATTTCCCAAACATTCCTCCACTGATGATGAGCAGAGGCTCCAGAAGGAAGAGGAAGGATTGGTAATACCAGTTCCCATGATGCCCCTGCTGGATGAACAGCAACACCTCCAGCCTGCAGCCTCATCTGGCTGAGCAGCCTCACAATGCTGCTGGGGGGACCTCTGGAGATCTCATCTATCAGCTTTCCTTCTTTCCCAGCCTGATGATGCAACAAACGACTTCATGGGTTTAGAAAGTGTTTAGTAAACAGTTCATTTCCCTGCTGGAGGCGGCTGGTGATGGAGGCAGTGATGGAGGTGAGGTGATGGAGGCAGGATGGAGGGCAGGTGGGCGGGATGCTGCCTCCAGGTGCTGGGAGGGGGCATGATGGAGGCAGGTGATGATGGAGCTGATGGCGGCAGCTAATGGAGGCAAATGATGGAGATGAAAGGCAGGTGTCGACGGGTGATGGAGGCTAATGGAGGCGGTGTGATGGAGGCAGCTGATGGACGCTGTAGGCGACTGATCGGCCAGGTGCCGTCGGCAGCTGATGGAGGCGGCTGCTGATGGAGGCAGCTGATGGAGGCAGGTGATGGAGGCAGGTGATGGAGGCAGGTGATCGGCAGGTGATGGAGGCGGCTGATGGAGGCAGGTGATGGAGGCAGGCGATGGATGCAGGTGATGGAGCTGATGGAGCTGATGGAGGCAGCTGATGTCGGCAACATGCCGCCTGGCAGCTGATGGAGGCAGCTGATGGAGGCGGCTGATGGAGGCGGCTGATGGGGCAGCTGATGGAGGCGGCTCTAGATGATGGCAGGTGATGGGCTGATGGCAGCTGATGGAGGCAGGATGATGGATGGGCGCTGATGGAGGCAGCTGATGGCAGGTGGTGATGGAGGCGGCTGATGGAGGCAGGTGATGGAGCTGATGGAGGCAGGTGATGGAGGCTGGGAATGATGGAGGCGGCTGATGGAGGCTGATGGGCGGATGGAGGCAGATGGGGGAGCTAATGAGGGCGGCTGATGGAGGCAGGTGATGGAGGAGCAGGTGATGGAGCAGCTGATGGAGGCGGATGATCGAGCTGATGGAGGCTGATGGAGGGCAGGTGATGGAGGCAGGTGATGGAGGCAGCTGATGATGCGCTGGCGGCTGATGGAGGCGATGGATCGGCTGATGGAGGCTGCTGATGGAGGCGGCTGATGGAGGAGGCGGCTGATGGAGGCGGATGGAGGCGGCTGATGGAGGCGGCTGATGGAAGTGCAGGCTGATGGAGGCAGGTGATGGATGGGCGGCTGATGGAGGTGGAAGATGGAGGCAGCTGATGGAGGCGGCTGATGGAGGCAGCTGATGGAGGCAGCCGACTGATGGAAGGAGGCAGGTGATGGAGGCGGCTGATGGAGGCAGCTGATGGAGGCAGCTGATGGAGGCGGCTGATGGAGGCAGCTGATGGAAGGCAGCTGATGGAGGCGGCTGATGGAGGCAGCAGATGGAGGCAGCTGATGGAGGCAGCTGATGGAGGCAGCTGATGGAGGCAGCTGATGGAGGCAGGTGATGGAGGCAGCTGGTAGAGGCGGATGGAGGCAGCTGATGGAGGCGGCTGATGGAGGCAGCTGATGGAGGCAGCTGATGGAGGCAGGCTGATGGAGGCGGCAGATGGAGGCAGCTGATGGAGGCAGCTGATGGAGGCGGCTGATGGAGGCAGCTGATGGATGCAGATGGAGGCGGCTGATGGAGGCGGCTGATGGATGGCAGCTGATGGAGGCAGCTGATGGAGGCAGCTGATGGAGGCAGCTGATGGAGGCAGCTGATGGAGGCAGCTGATGGAGGCGGCTGATGGAGGCGGCAGATGGAGGCAGCTGATGGAGGCAGCTGATGGAGGCGGCTGATGGAGGCAGCTGATGGAGGCGGCTGATGGAGGCAGCTGATGGAGGCAGGAGGGAGGCAGAAACTGATGGAGGCAGGCTGATGGAGGCAGCTGATGGAGGCAGCTGATGGAGGCAGCAGATGGGGCGATGGAGGCAGCTGATGGAGGCGGCTGATGGAGGCAGCTGATGGAGGCCGATGATGCAGATGGAGGCAGCTGATGGAGGCAGCTGATGGAGGCAGCTGATGGAGGCAGCTGATGGAGGCAGCTGATGGAGGCAGCTGATGGAGGCGGCTGATGGAGGCAGCTGATGGAGGCAGCTGATGGAGGCAGGTGATGGAGGCAGCTGATGGAGGCAGGTGATGGAGGCAGGTGATGGAGGCAGCTGATGGAGGCGGCTGATGGAGGCAGCTGATGGAGGCGGCTGATGGAGGCAGCTGATGGAGGCAGCTGATGGAGGGCTGATGGAGGCAGCTGATGGAGGCAGCTGATGGAGGCAGCTGATGGAGGCGGCTGATGGAGGCAGCTGATGGAGGCAGCTGATGGAGGCAGCTGATGGAGGCAGCTGATGGAGGCAGCTGATGGAGAGGCAGCTGATGGAGGCGGCTGATGGAGGCAGCTGATGGAGGCTAGGCATGATGGAGGCAGCTGATGGAGGCAGCTGATGGAGGCAGCTGATGGAGGCAGCTGATGGAGGCAGCTGCAGATGGAGGCTGGCAGATGGAGGCAGCTGATGGAGGCAGCAGATGGAGGCAGCTGATGGAGGCGGCTGATGGAGGCAGCTGATGGAGGAGGCAGCTGATGGAGGCAGCTGATGGAGGCAGCTGATGGAGGCGGCCGATGGATGATGAGGCGGCTGATGGAGGCAGCAGATGGAGGCAGCTGATGGGGGCAGCTGATGGAGGCAGCTTGATGGAGGCAGCTGATGGAGGCGGCTGATGGAGGCGGCTGATGGAGGCAGCTGATGGAGGGCGGCAGATGGAGGCAGCTGATGGAGGCGGCTGATGGAGGCAGCAGATGGAGGCACGGGCTGATGGAGGCAGCTGATGGAGGCAGCTGATGGAGGCGGCAGATGGAGGGCAGACTGATGGAGGCAGCTGATGGAGGCAGCTGATGGAGGCAGCTGATGGAGGCAGCTGATGGAGGCAGCTGATGGAGGCGGCAGATGGAGGCAGCTGATGGAGGAAGGCGGCAGCTGATGGAGGCAGATGGAGGCAGCTGATGGAGGCGCTGTGATGGAGGCAGCCGGCAGAGGCAGCTGATGGAGGCGGCTGATGGAGGCAGCAGATGGAGGCAGCTGATGGAGGCAGCTGATGGAGGCGCAGCTGATGGAAGGCAGCTGATGGCGGCAGCTGATGGAGGCAGCTGATGGAGGCAGCTGATGGAGGCAGCTGATGGAGGCGGCAGATGGAGGCAGCTGATGGAGGCAGCTGATGGAGGCGGCAGATGGAGGCAGCTGATGGGCGGGAGGCTGCTGATGGAGGCTGATCGTGGTGGGCAGATGGAGGCAGCTGATGGAGGCAGCTGATGGAGGCAGCTGATGGGGGCTGATGGAGGCGGCTGATGGAGGCGGCGAAGATGGGCGGCCTGATGGAGCTGATGGGCTGCTGCTGGAGGGTGATGGGCTGATGGGCTGATGGAGGCAGCTGATGGAGGCGGCTGATGGAGGCAGCTGATGGAGGCGGCTGATGGAGGCAGCTGATGGAGGCAGGCTGATGGAGGCAGCTGATGGAGGCAGCTGATGGAGGCGGCAGATGGAGGCAGCTGATGGAGGCAGCTGATGGAGGCAGCTGATGGAGAAAGCGGCTGATGGAGGCAGCTGATGGAGGCGGCAGATGGAGGCAGCTGATGGAGGCAGCTGATGGAGGCAGGTGATGGAGGCGGCAGATGGAGGCAGCTGATGGAGGCAGGTGATGGAGGCGGCTGATGGAGGCAGCTGATGGAGGCAGCTGATGGAGGCGGCAGATGGAGGCAGCTGATGGAGGCAGCTGATGGAGGCAGCTGATGGAGGCAGGCTGATGGAGGCAGCAGATGGAGGCAGCTGATGGAGGCAGCTGATGGAGGCGGCTGATGATGGAGGCAGCTGATGGAGGCAGCTGATGGAGGCAGCTGATGGAGGCAGCTGATGGAGGCGGCTGATGGAGGCAGGTGATGGAGGCAGCTGATGGAGGCGGCAGATGGAGGCGATGGAGGCGGCTGATGGAGGCAGCTGGTGGAGGCAGGTGATGGGAGGCGGCTGATGGAGGCAGCTGATGGACTGATGGGCGCAGATGGAGGCAGCTGATGGAGGCAGATGGAGGCAGCTGATGGAGGCTGATGGAGGTTAACACAGGTGTGGCTGAGTGACGAGGACAGGGGCTGCAGGTCAATCTGTCCAGGATGGAGGCAGGCGCTGCTGCTGATGGAGTCATCATTGCACTGGCTGATGGAGGAAGCAGGGGTGCGCATAAATTGATATGGGAGGCGGTTCCATTGCCTTTGATGGAGGGGCAGCTGATGGAGGCAGCTGCGGGATGGAGGCAGCTGATGGAGGCAGAGTGATGGAGGCAGCTGATGGAGGCGGCAGATGGAGGCAGCTGATGGAGGCGGCTGATGGAGGCAGCTGATGGAGGCAGCTGATGGAGGCGGCTGATGGAGGCGGCAGATGGAGGCAGCTGATGGAGGTCCTCCCAGAGCAACTGATGGAGGCAGCTGATGGAGGCAGCTGATGGAGGCAGCAGCAGATGGAGGCAGCTGATGGAGGCGGCACATGGATGGAGGCAGGCTGATGGAGGCAGCATGATGGAGGCAGCTGATGGAGGCAGCTGATGGAGGCGTGTGGCTGATGGACGGCGGCTGATGCAAGCATTGATGGAGCGGAATGGACGATGGAGGCAGCTGATGGAGGCAGCTGATGGAGGCGGCTGATGGAGGCAGCTGATGGAGGCGGCTGATGGAGGCAGCTGATGGAGGCTGGCTGATGGAGGCAGCTGATGGAGGCTGATGGAGGTATGCTGGCTGATGGAGGCAGCTGATGGAGGCGGCAGATGGAGGCTGGCTGATGGAGGCAGCTGATGGAGGCAGCTGATGGAGGGGCTGGTCTGATGGGGTATGCTGGTCTGATGGAGGCAGCTGATGGAGGCTGATGGGGTATGCTGGCTGACGGGGTATACTGGTCTGATGGAGGCAGCTGATGGAGGCAGCTGATGGAGGCATTGTGCTGGCTGACGGCGATGGAGGCGGCAGATGGAGGCAGCTGATGGAGGCATGCTGGTCAGCTGATGGAGGCATGCTGGCTGATGGCGTGTGATCTGGATGCTGGTCTGGCGGGGTATGCTGGACTGGAGGCAGCTGGATGGAGGCGGGGTATGCTGGTCTGATCCTGATGATTATTGCATCCATGGCAACCTGAGCGCACTCATGCAGATTTGATTAACGAGGTTCCATTTAATAGCAGAGCCAAGCAGCAGCTGATGGAGGCAGAGATCTGATGGAGGCAGCTGGATGGAGCAAAGCAGCTGATGGAGGCGGCAGATGGAGGCAGCTGATGGAGGCAGCTGAGAGGATGGAGGCAGCCTGATGATGGAGGTTTAGCAGATGGAGGCGGCAGCTGATGGAGGCGGCTGATGGAGGCAGGAGATGAGGTGAGTGAGGAGAGAGGCTGATGGAGGCAGGCTGATGGAGGCGGCATGGGCTGATGGAGGCAGCTGATGGATGGGCTGGGCAGATGGGCGGCTGATGGGCGGCTAATGATGGCTGAATGGGCGGCTGATGCGACGGCTGATGGAGGCAGGTGATAGAGGCAGCTGATGGAGGCGGCAGATGGAGGCAGCTGATGGAGGCGGCTGATGGAGGCAGCTGATGGATGGGGCAGCAATCGAGCTGATGGAGGCAGCTTTAGGCTGATGGAGGCAGCTGATGGAGGCTGATAGAGGGCTGATGGAGGCAGCTGATGGAGGCGGCTGATGGAGGCAGCTGATGGAGGCAGCTGATGGAGGCAGGCTGATGGGCTGATGGAGGCAGCTGATGGAGGCGGCTGATGGAAGGCTGATGGGAGGTAGCTGATGGAGGCAGCTGATGGAGGCGGCTGATGGAAGCGGGCTGTCGGCGTTAGATGGAGGCAGCTGATGGAGGCGGCTGATGGAGGCAGCTGATGGAGGCTGCAGATGGAGGTAGCTGATGGAGGCAGCTGATGGAGGCAGCTGATGGAGGCAGCTGATGGAGGCAGCTGATGGAGGGAGGCGGCAGATGGAGGCCAATGGGAGCTGATGGAGGCTGATGGAAAGCGGCAGATGGAGGCAGCTGATGGAGGCAGCTGATGGAGGCAGCTGATGGAGGCAGCTGATGGAGGCAGCTGATGGAGGCGGCTGATGGAGGCAGCTGAGGGAGGCAGCAGGCAGCTCATGGCAGATGGAGAAACAGCTGATGGAGATGCGTAATGAAAGCTGATGGAGGCAGCTGATGGGCGGCAGATGGAGAGCAGCTGATGGGCGGCAGATGGAGGCACCGACGGCTGAATGATGGGCGGCTGCGTCGGCTGATGGAGGCAGCGTGATGGAGCAGCGGCTGATGGAGGCAGCTGATGGAGGCGTAGCAGATGGAGGCAGCTGATGGAGGCTGATGGGGCCAGCTGATGGAGGCTGATGGGGCAGCGATGGGGCTGGCTGATGGAGCAGCGGCAGATGGAGGCAGCTGATGGAGGCGGCTGATGGAGGCAGCTGATGGAGGCATGTCGGCTGATGGAGGCAGAGATGGAGGCAGCTGATGGAATCGGCTGATGGAGGCAGCTAATCGAGGCAGCAGAATGGAGGCAGCTGATGGAGAGCGGCAGATGGGCGGCTGATGGAGGCAGCTGATTGATGGAGGCAGCTGATCAGATGGAGGCAGCTGATGGAGGCGGCAGATGGAAGTGATGGAGGCTGATGGAGGCGGCTGATGGAGGCAGCAGATGGAGGCAGCTGATGGATGGAGCAGCAGCTGATGGCAAATGGAAGCGGCAGATCGGCAGCTGCAGGCGGCTGATGGAGGCTGGCAGATGGAGGCAGCTGATGCTGATGGAGGGCTGATGGAGCTGCTGTGGTCGGCAACTGATGGAGGCGGCAGATGGAGGCAGCTGATGGAGATGAAGGCGGCTGATGGGAGATGGAGGCAGCAGCTGATGGAGGCAGGTGATGGAGGCAGCTGATGGAGGCGGCAGGCAGGAGGATGGAAACAGCTGTCAGCGGTGGAGGCAGCTGGTGGCGGCTGATGGATGGGCGGCAGCAGCTGAGGATGAGCGGCTGATGGAGAGGCTGCTGATGGAGGCGGCTGATGGAGGCAGCTGATGGGCGGGAGGCAGCTGATGGAGGCAGCTGATGGAGGCAGCTGATGGAGGCGGCAGATGTCGGCTTCTGATGGAGGCAGCTGATGGAGGCAGCTGATGGAGGCAGCTGATGGAGGCAGCTGATGGAGTGATTGCTCCGGCTTAAGCACAGGTGTGGGTGGTGATGAGGACAGGGCTGCAGATCAATCTGTCAGGATTCAGTCAGAATGATCGCAACAGACGGCAGAGCTGCTCGCCATCATTGGTTCTCTGCTGTGAACCATGGTTATCTCTAAAGAAACACCTGCAGTCATCATTGCACTGCACAAAAATGGCCGAACAGGAAAGAGAATGGCAGCTAGAAAGATTGCACCTCAGTCAGCAATCTATGGCATCATCAAGAACTTCAAGGAGAGAGGTTCCATTGCTGCCAAAAAGGCTCCAGGGCGCCAAGAAAGACCAGCGAGCGCCAGGACCGTCTCTGAAAAGTGTTTCAGCTGCGGGATGGGGCTGCCAGCGGTGCAGAGCTTGCTCAGGAATGGCAGCAGGCAGGTGTGAGTGCATCTGCACTGTGAGGCGGAGACTCTTGGAGCAAGGCCTGGTCTGAAGGAGGGCAGCAAAGAAGCCACTTCTCTCCAGGAAAACCATCAGGGACAGACTGATATTCTGCTAAAGGTCCAGGGAGGGGACTGCTGAGGACTGGGGGAAAGTCATTTTCTCTCAGCAATCCCCTTTCCCATTGTTTGGGACATCTGGAAAACAGCTGGTTGGGAGAAGACCAGGTGAGCGCTACCACCAGTCTGGTCTCATGCCGACTGTAAAGCATCCTGAAACCATTCATGGTGGGGTTGCTTCTCAGCCAAGGGAGTCGGCTCTCTCCCAGTCTGACCTAAAAACAGCCATGAATAAAGAATGGAACCAGAATGTCCTCCCAGAGCAACTTCTCCCAACCGTCCCAGAGCAACTTCTCCCAACCGTCCCAGAGCAACTTCTCCCAACCGTCCCAGAGCAACTTCTCCCCCTGAGCAACTTCTCCCAACAGTCCCAAGCAGCTTCTCCCAGCAGTCCCAAGCAACTTCTCCCAGAGTCCCAGAGCAACTTCTGCCCCAGAGCAATCTCCCAACCGTCCCCTTCCCAGAGCAACTTCTCCCAACCATCCCAGAGCAGTTTGGTGATGAACGATGCCTTTTCCAGCATGATGGAGCACCTCGCCATAAAGCAAAGCTGATATCTAACTGGCTCAGGGAACAAAACAGAGAGATGTTGGGTCCATGGCCTGGAAACTCCCCTCATCTTAATCCCATTGAAAACTTGTGGTCAATCATCAAGAGACGGCGGACAAACGAAAACCTTCTGACCAAATGCAAGCATTGATGGAGCAGAATGGACGCTATCAGTCAGGATTTGGTCCAGAAGCTGATGGAGAGCAGCCAGGGAGAAATGTCCTGAAGAAGAGGAGTCAGCACTGCAGATATTGACCTGCTGCTTTAACTCATTCTGTCATTAAAAGCTTTGGTTACTCAGAATATGATGCAACATCTGACATGAACACCAGAGGGCAGCAGATCAGCTGGAAATAGAATATTTCACATGATAATCTGACATCCTGCACATGCGTGATCTGTGGGTATGCTGGTCTGATGTATGCTGGTCTGATGGGGTATGCTGGTCTGACGGGGTATGCTGGTCTGATGGGGTATGCTGATCTGATGGGGTATGCTGGTCTGATGGGGTATGCTGGTCTGACGGGGTATGCTGGTCTGACAGGGTATGCTGGTCTGATGGGGTATGCTGGTCTGACCTTGAGAACACTGGGGTGGATCTGCGATGCTGGAGATTCTCCAACCTTCAGATGTTTCTGGAGGCCATCTCTACATAAAGATGTCTCTGAATTCGTCTCTTCCTGCTCCATCTGTTCTAGAATAAAAACTCTGCTCAGGCCTCTAAGATCTACACCTGATGCTCAGTCCAGATTCATGCAATAATCCAGACCTCCTCCTCAGAGCTCATGCTCATGGTTCTGGTGCAGCTCCATGAAAGAGTCACACCATGACTGGGCGTCACTGGAAGGCTGCACTAGTAGAGCTCCAACACCCAGCAGGTCCTGCAGCTAATATAATAGCTGCCTTCCAGCCTGGATCAGAGATCACTGATGGATCTGATGCTAAATGGACGTGAAGCAGCCGGAACCATCCATGATCCTCAGCAGCGTGAGGCCTGTGGTCCGGTCCGGTCCCAGGGCTGATTATGAGCGCCTCAGAGGCAATGATGGACATGCATCTAAAAACAGTCAGTATTTATACCAGCTAAGGCTTGACTTCGACCTCTGTGATGGAAATCCATACATCAGCTTTATGCTCTTTAATCTATTTTTTTAGTATTGGGGTTTAGAAAAATATCCCTTTGAAAAGGACCTAAAAATAATGATGGTCTCCAGGTAACCATGAATAAAGTCCAATAGATGATCTGAGCTCACATATGAAGCTGTCAGAAATGAGGACGAGAAAGGAGAGGAATACTGGATCTTCACTGGATATTTTTATCAACACATTCAGAGCGCTATCATAACCAGCTAGCTTAGAAATAGAGGAAAATGTATAAATTAGCATCCCCAGGGCTTTCTATTAGCATAGACAGCAGCACTCAGCCTAAAGGAGAAAGATGGAAGAAATGGAAGCTCAGCAGGAGGTCCCTCCAGGAATTACTGATCTCTCCATCGCTTCCTCACTCTCTGATTTTTACTTTAATACAAAGATTGTAGAACAGATGAGCACTAAGAGTGGAGTCCTGATTCATTGGTTCATCACCGCGTGGCTGCAGGATGGATGGATGGATGGATGGATGGATGGATGGATGGATGGATGGATGGATGATGGACACACCCGGCTTCATAACAACCATAGAAATAAAATGTATAGAACTGAGTAGAAGCAGCAATATCCTGACTGAACTGGCAGTGAAGCTAAAGAACATTAGCAGGCAGCTTCAGAGCTACTAGAACCTCCTGAGTCTGCAGACCTTTGCACCAGGAGCACCACCAGCATCAACGATGCAGGAACAAAGGAAAGCTTTCCGCTGACAGATGAAGATTTAAAAACAAAGACTCCAAGCTGCTCAAAAAACAAACTAAAGTTTTTAATATTTCAATGAACTTCAAACAGATCAGGAACCAGGATCAAAGAAAAACTCTAAACAAAGATGGCCGCTTCTGGCAGAAAGCGCTAAATAATCATTGATTGCTTTGTTTCAGAACTGGTCCAGGACCAGTTTCCTTCATCTTCCACTGGGAGCCGATCTTATGCAGACTTGAAATGATTCTCATCAATGGTGTAAAAGATGTGACCTTCGTTTAGGAGGAACTCCAAGGAAGACCTGAATGAACAAGAACAGATTAAATTAGTTAGAACATCTGGGTCTGACTGTAGATTAGAGACCAATGTCCTGTTAGCTGCCTGCTAACGCACAGCCAGGAATCCCATCATTGGTAGAGTTCAGCAGTTCATCAGAGGGTGGATCTGATGGGTGGGAAACCAGTCTAAACCAGTACAGTCCAGACCATCACATCCAAACATCTCTTGTTGCTCACAGTGGCTGAGTTAGAATCCAGCGGCTGCGTTCTCCGAAGGTCAGATTCACAGGCTGATTACGTCATAGCTCGTCGCCGAAGCGCCTGATCGGATTGGAGGACCTCCCGTTATGCGGCCGATAAACGCAGCCATCGTTTTGAAGGACGGGTCCGCTGTCACCTCCAGAGCCTTGGATATCCCATGATTCATTGCGAGTTCATGCTGCTCCGTGGTCAGAGGAAAAAGGGGAAATGGCGCCAAACAGTGGTGAGTACTGGAAGTTTAGATTAATATAATCCAGTCAGTGAATAGTTCCGTCTGAAATGAATGAAAATACTTGTTTTAATGGTTATTGAGTCAGATATCTGACGGGTAAAGATTAGTTTATTTAAAGTTCTTATCTTTCCCTGAATGGTTTTGGCTGTAATTGAAGCTCAGATTCTAATATCTGTGCAGGGTGGGGACTATAGATCTGATATCTGAGAGGAAAGCACTGCTGCTGAAGCTCCTCAGGAAAGTAATCAGCACCCAGAACAGCAAGGAGGACTTTAGCACCCATTCTTTCCCTGCTCTGTGTGTCAATGGTCACGGTTGCTAGGCAACAGAACGAACATGGAGTGAGGGGGTGTGGTTAGGCTGCAGGAGGCTGGACATGTTTGATTCCATAGCTGAACTCCCAGCAGACCCAGTCCAGAAGTATCCCAGGTAGACCCGGGTCCTTGGAGGGGGACGAAAGTCACGCCGGATTCTGTAACAACCGATTATCCTGATCCGCCTGGAAAATCTTTGTTTTGATCTCATAGCATTTTGCTTTGCTCATGTCGAATCTTTCCAAAGCTTTAAACACAGACCCCTGGCTGCTGGAAAGTAGCGACTGAAAAGTTTGAACTGTCGCGGAGAGTTTGTCATCAAATGGGGCCTGACAGCCAGGAAGTTTAACCTACTGTGCTGGTTAATAACAGCGGGGGGTACCTGATGTCTGTCATGCTGATGTGATCTAGCTGAGTTCTCAGGGTAAGACAAAGCAATGCCTTCGCCATTGGACGAAGAACACACCCGGATCAGATGCAGAACCTCAGAGGAAAAAACAAGAATCAGTTTTTATCCCGACTCCCTCAGTCCGCTATGCACTGTTGGAAAACATCAGGACCCCACTAAACCATGATTCATTCATTCATTCATTCATTCATTCATGGTGATTGAATTTTTCAGAGCTAACCTATAAACAGGTAGCAGAGGGAGGGAGGGGATAATTAAAGGGACGGTCTAAACTTCTAAAGCTGAGGTCTGCTTCAGGTTTAATGAAAACTCTGCTTATCAAACATAAAATAAAGTTTTTCCTTTCTCTAAGAAAGTTATGCACCTCAACAATTCAAACAAAATAAAGAAATTTTATACCTAAAAGAAGCGATGGGTGTGTCTAAAAAATAAATGGCGAATCTCTTTATCCCATCATTTTTTATTATTTTAGAAATACATACATTTATTCAAGTCGATTAATGTGAAAACAGCCTGCCGTAGGTGACTAGATACTTAGACGTTAACTCACTGGAAACTTATTTTATATAGATCTACAGATGGAAAAACAGCAGCAATAAAATGACACAGCTGCTTGCCATAATATGCCAGATATAAACCTGCTGCCATCTTGTCCTGCTGCATCTCCTGCAGCTTTAGAACTGTTACTCTTTTTAATCTCATGCTCCAATATTTTTCGTTGTTGTCATGGATTACAGTCTGAGGTTGATAAAGATGCTTTGTAAAAGGAACCCTTATAAGTTCAGAGGTCGGGGTGTGGTCAGCACAGGGCAGGGACACTGGTGGGGGACATGTCACAAGGACGGGGACATCTTTACAGAGGCGAGGACACTTTAGCGAATCGGGGACATGTTTACAGGACAGGGACGTCTTTACCGGGCGGGGGGGACCTCTTTACAGGGTGGGGACATGTTTACAGGACAGGGACGTCTTTACCGGGCGGGGGGGACCTCTTTACAGGGTGGGGACATGTTTACAGGACAGGGACGTCTTTACCGGGCGGGGGGGACCTCTTTACAGGGTGGGGACATGTTTACAGGACAGGGACGTCTTTACACAAACTCAAGTTCTCAGAAAGCAGAACAGATCCCAGGCCTATTTTATTTTAATATTCAAGAAATAAAATATTTTCATTTACCCCTTGCAATACCCTGGCAGACCACTAGGGGTCCGTGTATCCCTAGCTGGGAAATAGTGATTTCACTTCTGGTTGTACGCACACTTTTGAAGTCCTTGATCTGCCCCTGGCTTGCAGTCCCGGGTGGAGGGATAGGGGCGTGGCTGGCGTATGCCGCGCTCAGCTTAGGGGGGCTGGGTCCCCGGGCAGTGCTTGCCTGGGGCTCCTCTCCTAAAGTAGGGTCTGGTGTGTTGTGTTCGGGGCAAGGATACTTGGATTCTTGTCCCTTGGGTGGGGTCCAGTCCCAGAGCTATAGGTTCTGCCCCTTCCCACACTGGGAGCCTGGGGATCCAGGAGGATGGTGAATTTATGAGTAAGAATATATTTACCGTTTGCTGTCTCAGTAGAGTGCTTGTATATGTTTGAACCCTGAAATCCCACATCCTCAGTCACCAGCCCACCCTGCTTTGCCCCCCAAGAAGTTCTGACCCTTGACCCCAGCATTTAGGGGCCCTGCCTACAGCTCAGCTCTCAGCTAAATTGCTGCAAACCAGAGATCCGGCTTGATGCTGGAAAAGCCCTGGGTCTCTGCTGAGGGGCGGTGCTTCCTGGAGCCTCGGACCCCGGGGCCCTCATCAGGTCTGCCTTGGACATCACGGGCTGCCATGGACCTGTGGGACCACAGCAATATGGCCTCTGGGGTTTGGCCCCTCAAGGACTGGGTCCCTTTGGGTTTGGCCCCCTCGGGGGTCGGTCTCCGGGGGCTCTCGTCTGCCCTTCTCTGGTGGGTGTGGCCATCCTTATGAATGCCCTCCTTGTGTCCCAGTGATCTGGGTCCCACTGGGTATCTGGGGCCAGAATCACCCATTTTTCCTTAGATAGAAAACTTTGGATCAATCTGGCACAGATTGATCTGGTGAACTGGAAAGTGACCTGAGATGACATGATGTGGTGGAGCTATAGAAATACACTGAGACTAGAATTGAATCCATCCTGGGCCCTGTAGGGCGAGTCTGGGGCCACTCACACCTGTTATTAAGTCATATTTTTAGGTTTTTTTCTCTCCGTTTAGTTCTTATCCCTCCTTTCTGTCTCAGTCTCTGTTGTGTGATTTTACTTCCTAAATAATTTTTAATAAAGTTTCACGTTGAAGTACCAAGCGAAACCTTATGTCAGCATTAAAGCTGTTAGCTATCAGCTAGCTCTGGAACATCTACTGCCAGCGCCATATTGGCTAAACAGGACATAGAGATAAAATAATGAGGCAGGTAAAGACATATTTTTACAGCATAAACTGGAGGTTCTGGTTGAACTTTCCTTCTGAAACCACTAACCTGGTCCTGGACCGTGGACAGACCTGCTTGGAGATGCACCCCGCTGCTCCAGTCAGGCCGCGGCACCACGGTGCTGTTCATGTTCACATCAAAGACCTGAAGCAAACAAACAGGAACCTGCAAAACCAGTTGCTGTCCAACACATACTGGTAACCATAGAGTTATGATCCAGAGACCAGAACACATGGCTTCAGGGGACGCTTTCCAATCCCATCGGCAGAGCAGACAGGAACAGCCTTATTCAAGAGATTAAAAAGGGTCATTGAGAAAAACATTCAGTCTAGTCCCAGATGGCCAATCAGCAGCCAAATCGGTAACAGAACCAGTTTGGAAATTGGTCTGTGGGCCAACCTGTCATCAGGAAACTTAGAAAGACTAAAGACTCACGGCCAAAACGTCTTTGGTTCCACCATCAACTGCCAAATAATCTAAACGCCCACAAACAAACGTTGAGCATAAAGAAATGAGAAAAGTTCTGATTTTCCAGCGTCCTGCTGCAGCCAGTCGTGCATCAGTGTCAGCCCTCTGTGGTTCTGCTTAAATGGCTGTAATACTCATCACTGTTAAGCTGCTAATACCCATCCGGCCACCCCCAGGGGGTCTGCAGCCCAGGAAGCAGCTATCCTGCAGCGACCTGCAGGCGCTGTGCTGTGACACACCTACCGTCTGCTTTAATCCATGTTCCCAGCAGAAAGAACATGGCGGCTCAAGTCAGATCAGCTGGGCTGAACTGTGACTCTGAGCAGTTAGTCTTGAAGTTCTGCAGCAAGTAATACAAGTCCTGCTGAGGTGCGAGGTGAGCGTGTACCACTTCCAACATGTGGGAGCCTGATCCTGCGTTCAAGCCCTGAGACGCACCGGATGTTTCCATATGGCCAGCAAGTGAGACCTTTGTCCCTGTTGATGGAGAGTGGTAAAGCGCCATGGGTGACATTTGCTTCTCATTGCAGCAGACAGCTCTGCTTTGCTAGGTTAGCTTACAGCGCTGGCAGCGTAGTAGCTTCGGGCGCGACCTTAACATACGAGCTCTGGGAGAAGCTGAGGGCTGGCAGACAGTCCTGTAAAGACCAGAGTTTAGAACCGAGCCTGGCTTCGCCCAGCGTCCTGCTCTCTATAGTAAACCAGTCAGACACTGACTTCCATGGTAATCCACAGCTTCACATTCATGGGGGGACCGGTCATGTCGTCCACCAAGTACTGAACATTGGTCAGAAACGGAGCGAATCCTCTCACGATTCCAACAATAGAAACCTGAAAAAGGAGAAAAGACACAAGCTGAAGCTGAGAGACGTGATAAACAGCAGAATAAAGACAACATGATGCTGGAGGTGATGGGGATCTGCTGTTTGCGCCGTGGACCGCTGGGCCCTCTGGGTCCTGGTGGGGTTTGAGACGTGGACCGCTGGGCCCTCTGGGTCCTGGTGGGGTTTGAGACGTGGACCGCTGGGCCCTCTGGGTCCTGGTGGGGTTTGGGCCTCAGACACCGCTGGGCCCTCTGGGTCCTGGTGGGGTTTGGGCCTCAGACCGCTGGGCCCTCTGGGTCCTGGTGGGGTTTGCAGCTCCTCAGGACCGCTGGGCCCTATGGGTCCTGGTGGGGTTTGAGACGTGGACCGTTGGGCCCTCTGGGTCCTGGTGGGGTTTGAGACGTGGACCGTTGGGCCCTCTGGGTCCTGGTGGGGTTTGAGACGTGGACCGTTGGGCCCTCTGGGTCCTGGTGGGGTTTGAGACGTGGACCGCTGGGCCCTCTGGGTCCTGGTGGGGTTTGAGGCCGTGGACCGCTGGGCCCTCTGGGTCCTGGTGGGGTTTGAGACGTGGACCGCTGGGCCCTCTGGGTCCTGGTGGGGTTTGAGACGTGGACCGTTGGGCCCTCTGGGTCCTGGTGGGGTTTGAGACGTGGACCGCTGGGCCCTCTGGGTCCTGGTTGGGTTTGAGACGTGGACCGCTGGACCCTCCCCCTGGGTCCCTGGTTGGGTTTGAGACGTGGACCGCTGGGCCCTCTGGGTCCTGGTGGGGTTTGAGCGTGGACACGCTGGGCCCTCTGGGTCCTGGTTGGGTTTGAGACGTGGACCGCTGGGCCCTCTGGGTCCTGGTTGGGTTTGAGGCGTGGACCGCTGGACCCTCTGGGTCCTGGTTGGGTTTGAGACGTGGACCGCTGGGCCCTCTGGGTCCCTGGTGGGGTTTGAGGCTGTGGACCGCTGGGCCCTCTGGGTCCCTGGTGGGGTTTGAGACGTGGACCGCTGGGCCCTCTGGGTCCTGGTGGGGTTTGAGACGTGGACCGCTGGGCCCTCTGGGTCCTGGTGGGGTTTGAGACGTGGACCGCTGGGCCCTCTGGGTCCTGGTGGGGTTTGAGACGTGGACCGCTGGGCCCTCTGGGTCCTGGTGGGGTTTGAGACGTGGACCGCTGGGCCCTCTGGGTCCTGGTGGGGTTTGAGACGTGGACCGCTGGGCCCTCTGGGTCCTGGTGGGGTTTGAGACGTGGACCGCTGGGCCCTCTGGGTCCTGGTGGGGTTTGAGAGCGTGGACCGCTGGGCCCTCTCTGGGTCCTGGTGGGGTTTGAGACGTGGACCGCTGGGCCCTCTGGGTCCTGGTGGGGTTTGAGACGTGGACCGCTGGGCCCTCTGGGTCCTGGTTGGGTTTGAGACGTGGACCGCTGGGCCCTCTGGGTCCTGGTGGGGTTTGAGACGTGGACTGGCTGGGCCCTCTGGGTCCTGGTGGGGTTTGAGACGTGGACGCTGGACCCTCACAGGTCCCACCAGTGAGGTTGAGGCGTGGACCCGTTGGGCCCTCACAGGTCTAGTGGGGTTTGAGACGTGGACCGTTGGGCCCTCTGGGTCCTAATTGGGGTTTGAGACGTGGACCGTTGGGCCCTCTGGGTCCTGGTGGGGTTTGAGGCGTGGACCGTTGGGCCCTCTGGGTCCTGGTGGTGGGGTTTGAGACGTGGACCGTTGGGCCCTCTGGGTCCTGGTGGGGTTTGAGGGACGTGGACCGTTGGGCCCTCTGGGTCCTGGTGGGGTTTGAGGCGTGGGCCGTTGGGCCCTCTGGGTCCTGGTGGGGTTTGAGACGTGGACCGTTGGGCCCTCTGGGTCCCTCTGGTTGGGTTTGAGGCGTGGACCGTTGGGCCCTCTGGGTCCTGGTTGGGTTTGAGACGTGGACCGTTGGGCCCTCTGGGTCCTGGTTGGGTTTGAGACGTGGGCCGTTTTGGGGCCCTCCTGGGTCCCTGGGTGGGGTTCCCAGGACTTGGGCCGTTTAGGGCCCTCTGGGTCCTGTGGTGGGGTTTGGGACTTGGACCGTTGGGCCCTCTGGGTCCCTGGTTGGGGTTTTAGAAGCGTGGACCCGTTGGGCCCTCCTGGGTCCTGGTTGGGTTTGAGACGTGGACCGTTGGGCCCTCTGGGTCCTGGTGGGGTTTGAGGCGTGGACCGCTGGGCCCTCTGGGTCCTGGTGGGGTTTGGGACTTGGACCGTTGGGCCCTCTGGGTCCTGGTGGGGTTTGAGACGTGGACCGCTGGGCCCTCTGGGTCCTGGTGGGGTTTGAGACGTGGACCGCTGGGCCCTCTGGGTCCTGGTGGGGTTTGAGACGTGGACCGTTGGGCCCTCTGGGTCCTGGTTGGGTTTGAGACGTGGACCGTTGGGCCCTCTGGGTCCTGGTGGGTTTGCAGTCAAAGGGTGATTGTGTCTCTGATCCCTCCTTGCTGCTCCAAAGTTTCTTGGTTCTGGAGTGACGGTCCGGATGCATCCAGAGCGTCTCCAGGAGAATCAACCACCCACCGACACATTATGACTCCCATTCATTTCAATGGCCTGACCAAGCCAGTAGAACTATAGAAAGTAGATCAGACAGCTGCAGCTGATCTAGAAGCATCACATCAGCGCGGTTCTATAGTCCTTCCTCTGGCTCCTCGTATCTCAGATTTAAAAATCCTTCTGTCAGTCTAGAAATCACTGAATGGCTAAACTCCATAATCCATTCCAGACTGGTCGGCAGGGGATCAACAGCCAGACCTCTCAGGTCTACTGGATCAGAACCAAACATGGAGAAGCAGCATTTAGTTCTGCTGCTCCATTTATCTAGAATAATCTTCCAGAAAACTGTAGATGCTCTGAATTCCTCTACTGGATTAAATGTAGATTAAAAACGTAGCTGAAACCTCTAACTGATATCTGAACATCATCCACCATTTTTATACTTAAGTAATCTTTTCATTTGAATTGAAACTGATTTTTATTAATCGTTTGATTTAGTTTCACTGCCACATACATCTGAGGCTCTATGTTTTCCTTGTTCAGAACTTTAAACGGCTTCTTAAACGTTCTACTGAAATAATCCTGCCTCCCTTGAACCACTCGTCCCCCAGCAGTCGGCCGTCATGACCTTATATATGAAACTCATCCTGTTCAAATGAAATCATTATTCCCATTTTAGCAAACTATAAAAGCAGAACCAATAAAACCTCTCTGAGGGGTTCGTGGGGCGCTGAGCTGCTCCAGGTTTGGTTTCTAGAACAGACAGATGAACAGAGAGCTGCAGTGGTTAGCAGTGACCAGTCGGCCATGCTGGGAGGCCCCAACGCAGTCACACAGGAAGAGCCTCAAACTGCGTTTTTTTTCATTACTCCTCATTTTTTCATCTCCAATTTAAATAGAAATAATATTTTATTACCATCAGTAAATCAATCATTAAATTATCTATGGTGATAAAGTTAATCAGACTTTTTTTCCCCTCAGAGTCTTGGCCCCCCTTTTGGTCCCTCAGGGGCCACAGCCCTCACTTACACTGGCTACCCTAATGCTGCTACAGGCTCATGCTGCCGGAGGACATGGGGACCTCCTGTCGTCTGAGTCACAGGTGTTCCTCTGCTCAGTAGGGCGGACTGTGGCGGTTCATCACTTAGTGAAGATGAAGGACATCATACAGCAGAGCAGCAGCTACCAGAAGCTACACTCCCTCCTAGCTTAAAGACACACTCATATGATTAAACAACTGATATATTTTTATCCTTTACTGAAGTAATCAGGGTGGATTGCTGCGGTTTTTTCAAGGCTGATCCTTAATATCTCCAAGCTAGCCCAGTTTTTAGCCTTCCTGGGTTTCAGCTCAGGTTTAACTGCAGTTGAACCTGAAAGGCTGAACTACAACTCTGCAGAAAACCTCCTCTCTGGTCAAACTTACGGAGTCGTTTTTAAAGGGCTGCTAACATGCTAACAGTTAGCATATTCTGCACAGGTGAAAAAGGTGTGCAAGGAAAAATAAACCAATGTTTTTCAAGGTGAGAACGGAGACAAATTAACTTGGAAATAATACCAAGGAAAGCTCTTTATAAAGTTAGTTGGACAAAAGCAAACTTAATTGAAGATGTTTTCATCACATCAGGAATTTGAAGTGAATTCTTTTAATCTAATGAAAGCGGTGCAGACCCTGCAGCTTTATTAGAGCCTTCAGAGTGGTGGAACCACAGGGGACTTTCTCCACTAGACAGAGTTTAGATGTATGGACTTGGATGAAAGGGAGGACTGACCTGGTTGAGCTCAAAGTCCCAGACTGAGAAGCAGTCATTGCTGAGCTGAGCGGCAGTGTGCAGCTGGGACACGGTGCAGGGGAAGATCTGAAGGTGGGCCCTCTGTGCTCAGAGAGAGGACAGCAGGAACAGGTGAGATGTTCCTCTGAGAAATCAAAGGTGGTGTTACTGCATGCAGCAGACATCTACCTTTGAGGGAGCAGCTTTCTGGCTGGAGTGACTGCAGCCTGTTGGAGCAACAAGGGTCTGAAGAGTGAAGGAGGTTCAGCAGGTGTCTGAGATGATGATGATGATGATGTTCCACTCACCTGGATCCCACATGTCCACCAGGATCAACCAGCCTGCAGCATCTAACAGAGGAGCTGACTGAGCAGGCAGCTCAGCAGCAGCTTCCTCAGGTGGAGTTAAGCAATCAGAACAGCAGACGCTCTGCTGACGGAGGCGGTCTCTGGTTCTCTGAACGTTCCTCTGGTTCCCTGAACGTTACTCCGGAACGTTCCTCTGGTTCTCTGAACGTTCCTCAGGTTCTTCTCTGAACGTTCCTCTGGTTCTCTGAACGTTCCTCTGGTTCCCTCTGAACGTTCCTCTGGTTCTCTGAACGTTCCTCTGGTTCTCTGAACGTTCCTCTGGTTCTCTGAACGTTCCTCTGGTTCTCTGAACGTTCCTCAGGTTCTCTGAACGTTCCTCAGGTTCTCTGAACGTTCCTCTGGTTCTCTGAATGTTCCTCTGGTTCCCTGAACGTTCTTCTGGTTCTCTGAACGTTCCTCAGGTTCTCTGAACGTTCCTCTGGTTCTCTGAACGTTCCTCTGGTTCTCTGAATGTTCCTCTGGTTCCCTGAACGTTCCTCAGGTTCTCTGAACGTTCCTCAGGTTCTCTGAACGTTCCTCTGGTTCTCTGAATGTTCCTCTGGTTCCCTGAACGTTCTTCTGGTTCTCTGAACGTTCCTCAGGTTCTCTGAACGTTCCTCTGGTTCTCTGAACGTTCCTCAGGTTCTCTGAACGTTCCTCTGGTTCTCTGAACGTTCCTCAGGTTCTCTGAACGTTCCTCTGGTTCTCTGAACGTTCCTCTGGTTCTCTGAACGTTCCTCTGGTTCTCTGAACGTTCCTCTGGTTCTCTGAACGTTCCTCTGGTTCTCTGAACGTTCCTCTGGTTCTCTGAACGTTCCTCAGGTTCTCTGAACGTTCCTCTGGTTCTCTGAACGTTCCTCAGGTTCTCTGAACGTTCCTCTGGTTCTCTGAACGTTCCTCTGGTTCTCTGAACGTTCCTCTGGTTCTCTGAACGTTCCTCTGGTTCTCCTGAACGTTCCTCTGGTTCCCTGAACGTTCCTCTGGTTCCCTGAACGTTCCTCTGGTTCTCTGAACGTTCCTCAGGTTCTCTGAACGTTCCTCAGGTTCTCTGAACGTTCCTCTGGTTCTCTGAACGTTCCTCTGGTTCTCTGAACGTTCCTCAGGTTCTCTGAACGTTCCTCAGGTTCTCTGAACGTTCCTCTGGTTCTCTGAACGTTCCTCAGGTTCTCTGAACGTTCCTCTGGTTCTCTGAACGTTCCTCTGGTTCTCTGAATGTTCCTCTGGTTCCCTGAACGTTACTCCGGTTCCCTGAACGTTCTCTGGTTCTGAACGTTCTCTGAACGTTCCTCTGGTTCTCTGAACGTTCCTCTGGTTCTCTGAAGGTTCCTCTGGTTCTCTGAACGTTCCTCTGGTTCTCTGAACGTTCCTCTGGTTCTCTGAACGTTCCTCAGGTTCTCTGAACGTTCCTCTGGTTCTCTGAACGTTCCTCTGGTTCTCTGAATGTTCCTCTGGTTCCCTGAACGTTACTCCGGTTCCCTGAACGTTCCTCTGGTTCCCTGAACGTTCCTCTGGTTCTCTGAACGTTCCTCTGGTTCTCTGAACGTTCCTCTGGTTCTCTGAACGTTCCTCTGGTTCTCTGAATGTCTCCTCTGGTTCTCTGAACGTTCCTCTGGTTCCCTGAACGTTACTCCGGTTCTCTGAACGTTCCTCTGGTTCTCTGAACGTTCCTCAGGTTCTCTGAACGTTCCTCTGGTTCTCTGAATGTTCCTCTGGTTCTCTGAACGTTCCTCTGGTTCTCTGAACGTTCCTCTGGTTCTCTGAACGTTCCTCTGGTTCTCTGAACGTTCCTCTCTCTCCTTCTCTGAATGTTCCTGGACGTGCAGGTTCCCTCTGAACGTTCCTCAGGTTCTCTGAACGTTCCTCATAGGTTCTCTGAACGTTCCTCAGGTTCTCTGAACGTTCCTCTGGTTCTCTGAACTGACTCCGGTTCCCTAAACGTTCCTCTGGTTCTCTGAACGTTCCTCCGGTTCTCTGAACGTTCTGGTTCTCTGAACGTTCCTCAGGTTCTCTGAACGTTCCTCTGGTTCTCTGAACGTCCTCCTCAGAACGTTCTCTGAACGTTCCTCTGGTTCTCTGAACCTCAGGTCCTCTAAACGTTCCTCTGGTTCTCTGAACGTTCCTCTGTTCTCTGAACATTCCCCTGAACGTTACTCCGGTTCTCTGAACGTTCCTCTGGTTCTCTGAACGTTCTCTCCCTGAACGTTGAACATTCTCTGAACGTTCCTCTGGTTCTCTGAACGTTCCTCCGGTTCTCTGAACGTTCCTCGGAACGTGTTCTCTGAACGTTCCTCTAAACGTTCTCTGAACGTGCCTCTGGTTCTCTGAACGTTCCTCTGGTTCCTCTGAACGTTACTCCGGTTCCCTGAACGTTCCTCTGGTTCTCTGAACGTTCTCTGAACGTTCTCTGAACGTTCTCTGACCCGTTCTCTGAACGTTCCTCTGGTTCTCTGAACGTTCCTTGGTTCTCTGGAACGGTCCCTCTGGTTCCCTGAACTTGTTCCCCGGTTCCCTGAACGTTCCTCTGGTTCTCTGAACGTCTCCTCAGGTTCTCTGAACGTTCCTCAGGTTCTCTGAACGTCTCCTCTGGTTCTCTGAACGTTCCTCAGGTTCTCTGAACGTTCCTCTGGCTCTTCCTCTGAACGTTCCTCAGGTTCTCTGAACGTTCCTCTGGTTCTCTGAACGTTCCTCTGGTTCTCTGAACGTTCCTCTGGTTCTCTAAACATTCCTCCCTGTTCTCTGAACGTTCCTCTGGTTCTCTGTGAACGTTCCTCAGGTTCTCTGAGCGTTCCTCGGTTTTCTCTGAACTTATTCCTCTGAAGCACGTTCCTCGGTTCTCTGAGCATGTTCGGTTCTCTGAGCACGTTCACTCCTGTTCTCTGAATTCGTTCATTCCTCGGTTCTCTGAACGTTCCTCTCTGTACATTCCTCTAAACGTTCCTCAGGTTCTCTGAACATTCCTCTAAACGTTCCTCCGGTTCTCTGAACGTTCCTCAGCGGTCTCTTAACGTTCCTGCTTTCTCTGAAACTCTACGTTCCTCCGGTTCTCTAAACAACTCTGAACGTTCCTCTGTTCTCTGTTCCCCTGAACGTTCCTCCTGTTCTCTGAACATTCCTCTGAACGTTCCTCAGGTTCTCTGAACGTCCTCCTGTAAGTGAACATTCACTCTGCGTTTACAGTTTCTCTGACGTTCTCTGCTTGGGTCCTCTGGTTCTCCTGAACATTCCTCTAAGCGTTCCTGTTCTCTGAACATTCCTCCTAAGCGATTCCTCGGTACTCTGTGCGTTCCTCCAGGCCACTCTGAACGTTCCTCACAGACGTTCCTCGGTTCTCCTGTGAACGTTCGCAGGTTTTCTGAACATGTTTTCTAGCATTAACTCAGGTTCTCTGAACATTCCTCTAAACGTTCCTCCGGTTCTCTGAACGTTCCTCTGGTTCTCTGAGCGTTCCTCTGGTTCTCTGAACGTTCAGATTTCCTCCTGTACTCTGAACGTTCCTCCTGTTCTCTGAACATTCCTCTACACGTTCCTCCGGTTCTCTGAACATTCCTCTAAAGCGTTCCTCCATTCCTCCACCGAACATTTCACTCTAAGCGTTCCTCAGTTCTCTGAGCGTTCTCACCTATACTCCCTTATCAAGAAGTTATTCAAGTATACTAAAAAGTGCACTAATTTCATACTTAAATCAGGCAGTGCACTTATTTTCTAAACTATATTTCATATACTTTACAATAGTATAGTCAAGTGTACTTGACTTATACTGTCAAAATATAAAAAAAGAAGTCTACGGGTAAGTAAATCAATACAATGCCTATACTTTAATAATGAATCTTGTACTTGTATTATGGTATATTGTGCTTTTTTTCTTATTTCTGCCACAAAGTACTAATACAATGTGCTGATCCAGTAAACAATGAAATATAAAGTACGTGACTCATGCTTATATTTGTATTTTTACTACACTTGTTTTCAGGCATTAACCCTGTTTTAAACTTTCATATTCAAGATCATATAGTGCTGAATTGTTTAAAAAGTTTACAGTATATTGATTTGTATGTAATTTATTTATCTCTTTGTGTAACTTAAAACATACACAGACACAGAGAAACATTTGACTGACTTTATTGGTCAAGTTCTAGTCTCTCTCAAAAGCATTTGGCAATGGTGTTATGTACAAAGCATCATCTCTTTCAACAAGAACACATTTGGTTAGAAGCATGTCAGGCCACACAAGCGTTAGCAGTTTCAGTTTTTAACCTCAAATAAGAAGTACTTTGTATGTTGATCTGTGAATCTTTACATACAGGTCTGTCTAATTTAGCAAGTACTTCAACTAAAACACAACACATTTTTGGTACAAGAACTTTTGAAAACCAAGGACTTCAGTTCTCAGTTCTTATTCAGTCCTTATCTGGAACACACTTTTGTTTAGATTTTTGATGTCAATTGCAGTTTTAAATTTTTGACAAAGAATGACTTCATTGTTTTTTACATTTTCATATGTAAATGTGTTTACATTTTTATTTTAATATTGAAACCTAAGAACGGTTTGATTTAAGAGAAGCTTTTTTATTTTGAAACAGTCTCCTAATAGTTAAGATGGCATTTAGAAAAAAAAACCTATATGTTATATAAATAAACCAAAGTTATCAAGATACTGTCTTGTAATTGTATAAACATATTGCATTATAACTACATTATGGGGTAACTGTAAGGATATGATATCTGATGTGCTACAATATGGTCAGTGAACTTAAGTATACTTATACAAATTAAAATAGCTAAAAAATAGTAGTATTTTAGTTTCAGTAAATCTTGAATGTGTAAAATATGGACAAGCAGTATATAACTATTATATTGGCAGGATATTGAAGAGTATACTGGTGGTATATTTTAAATATACTTCAACAAACTAAAATGTGAACCACAAGTATACTTTGTAAACTTCTAGTATATAGATTAGTGTACTTGCTTAATAATTTAATGTATACTTTAGTAAACTTAAAATGATCTTGGAACAGTATACTATCAGTATACTTTTGTAAACTTAAAATGATCTTGGAACAGTATACTATCAGTATACTTTTGTAAACTTAAAATGATCTTGGAACAGTATACTATCAGTATACTTTTGTAAACTTAAAATGATCTTGGAACAGTATACTATCAGTATACTTTTGTAAACTTAAAAATGTCCCAATTTAGTTCGAAGAAGTATTAAAATAGTATACTTCAAGTGCACTAAAAGTACATAGCCCGAGTATACTTTCTAAACGTATACTTATACTTAAGTATACTTAATATAATTTACTTAAAAAGTATACTGCTTTTTGCTAGAGCGGCTCTGAGAAGCGTGTCTTCCGAAGCGTTCCTCAGGTTCTTCTGAGCGTTCCTCCTATTCTCTGAACATTCCTCTAAGCGTTCCTCCTGTTCTCACGAACATTCCTCTAAACGTTAGCGTTCTCTCAACTGAAACGTTCACTCCTGTACTTTGAACGTTTCCTCTGAGCGTTTCTCGGTTCTCTGAACGTTCCTCCTGTTCTGGAACATTCCTCTGAAGCGTTCCTCCGTCAATCTGAACATTCCTTTCTAAACGTTCCTCAGGTTCTTCTGAACGTTCCTTACAGGTTCTCTGTGAACGTTCCTTAGGTTCTTCTGAACATTCCTCTAAACGTTCCTTGTGTTCTCTGAACGCGTTCCTGTACCTTACTCTGAACGCTTTTGAACGCGTTCCTCAGGGCTCCTTCTGAAGCGTTCTCAGGTTCATTCGGAACATTCCTTCTAAGCGTTCCTCAGGTTCTCTGAACCATTCCTCTAAACGTTCCTCCGGTTCTTCTATAAACGCTTCCTCTGGTTCTCTGAACGTTCCTCCTGTTCTGGAACATTCCCCTGAACGCTTCACTGCCGATGTTCTAAACATTCCTCCGGTTCTTCGCGAACGTATCCTCCTGCTCTTTCGAATATTCTTCTAAGCGTTCTTCCTGTTTCTGAACATTCCCTTTCTAAACGTTCCCCGACTCTCTGAACGTCCCTCCTGTACTCTCCTGAAGCGTTCCTCTGAAGCGTTCCTCAGGTTCTCTACAGGCATTCCTCCTGTTCTCTGGAACATTCCTCTAAACGTGAACCTCCTGTTCTCTCTGTAACATTCCTCTAGCGTTCCTCAGTTCTTCTGAACGTCCTGTACCTGAACGCCTCTGAACGCGCTCTGAGTAAACTTGAAATGACAGAGCTGTTCTCTCTCAGGTTACTAAACGCTTCCTCCTAGGCTCTGAACTTTCCTCCTGTTCTCTGGAACAGTCCTCTAAACGTCCTCTCTCGTGTTCTCTGAACTTTTCCTCAGGAGAATCTGAACACATCTAGTATAGCTTTTCTCCTCGGGATGATCTCTGAACGTATCCTCAGGTTCTTTGAACATTCCTCCTAAACGCTTCCTCGAAGTTCTCTGAACATTCCCTTCTAAACGCTCTCGTGGCCTATGAGTACATACCTCTAAAGTATAAGCTTCTGAACATTCCGTAAACGCTCCTCGTGTCTCTTAAGAATACCTCTAAACGCCTCGTGGTCTTAACAGTTTCAAACAGCTCTCACCATTCTGCTCTGGAACATGCCTTCAAACGTTCCTCAGGTTCTCTGAACGTTCCTCAGGTTCTCTGAACATTCCTCTAAACGTTCCCTTCAAACGTTCTCAGGTTCTCTGAACGTTCCTCAGGTTCTCTGAACGTTCCTCCTGTGTCTCTGAACATTCCTCTAAACGTTCCTCAGGTTCTCTGAACGTTCCTCAGGTTCTCTGAACGCTTCCTCTGAACGTTCCTCTGGAACATTCCTCTAAACGTTCCTCAGGTTCTCTGAACGTTCCTCAGGTTCTCTGAACATTCAGGTTCTAAACGTTCCTCAGGTTCTCTGAACGTTCCTCCTCTAAACGTTCCTCAGGCTTCTCTGAACATTCCTCTAAACGTTCCTCAGGTTCTCTGAACGTTCCTCCGGTTCTCTGAACGTTCCTCTGAACGTTCCTCAGGTTCTCTGAACGTTCCTCAGGTTCTCTGAACATTCCTCTAAACGTTCCTCAGGTTCTCTGAACATTCCTCTAAACGTTCCTCCGGTTCTCTGAACGTTCCTCCGGTTCTCTGAACGTTCCTCCTGTTCTCTGAACATTCCTCTGAACGTTCCTCCGGTTCTCTAAACATTCCTCCGGTTCTCTGAACGTTCCTCCTGTTCTCTGAACATCTCCTCTAAACGTTCCTCCTGTTCTCTGAACATTCCTCTAAACGTTCTCCGGGTTCTCTGAGCGTCCCTCCTGTACTCCTGAAACGTTCCTCTAGAGCGTTCACTCGGGATCTCTGAGCGTTCCTCCTGTTCTCTGAACATTCCTCCTAAGCAATTCCTCCTGTTCTCTGGTGACCTCTAAGCGTTCCTCCCGGTTCTCTGAGCGTCCTCCTCCGCGTTCCTCTGAGGCGTTCCCTCCTGTTCCTACTTCTGGAACATTCCTCTGAGCGTTTCCTCCTCACAGGTTCTCCTGTATGCAGGCATATTCCTCACAGAGCTTCGCTCTCTGAGCGTTCACTCAGGTTCTCTGAACATTCCTCTAAACGTTCAGGTTCTCTGAAGGTTCTCTAAACGTTCCTCCTGTTCTCTGAACGTTCCTCTAAACGTTCCTCAGGTTCTCTGAATTTCACTCTAAGCGTTCCTCAGGTTCTCTGGAACTAAACGTTCCTCCTCTGAACGCATTCCTCTAACGTTCCTCAGGTTCTCTGAACTAAACGTTCCTCAGGTGTTCTGAACATCTCCTCTAAACGTTCCTCAGGTTCTCTGGTTCTCTGAACGTTCCTCGGGTTCTCTAAACGTTCCTCAGGTTCTCTGAACGTTCCTCAGGTCTCTCTCTGAACATTCCTCTCGCGTTCCTCCAAGGTTCTCTGAGCGTTCCTCAGGTTCTCTACAACGTTCCTCAGGTTCTCTGGGAGCATTCCTCTAAACGTTTCTCAGGATTTCTCTGAACGTTCCTCAGGTCCTCTGAACGTTCCTCAGGTTCTCTGAACATTCCTCTAAACGTTCCTCAGGTTCTCTGAACATTCCTCTAAACGTTCCTCAGGTTCTCTGAACGTTCCTCAGGAGTTTCTGAGCTCCTCAGGTTCTCTGAACGTTCCTCAGGTTCTCAGGTTCTCTGAACATTCCTCTAAACGTTCCTCCAGGTTCTCTGAACGTTCCTCCAGGTTCTCTGAGCGTTCCACTCAGGTTCTCTGAACATTCTCTAGCGTTCTCAGGTTCTCACAAGAACATTCCTCTAAGCGTCAGGTTCTCTGAACGTTCCTCCAGGTTCTCTGAACATTCCTCTAAACGTTCCTCAGGTTCTCTGAACATTCCTCTAAACGTTCCTCAGGTTCTCTGAACGTTCCTCAGGTTATCTGAACGTTCCTCTGAGCGTTCCTCAGGTTCTCTAAACATTCCTCCTGTACTCTAAACGTTCCTCCTGTTCTCTGAACATTCCTCTAAGCGTTCCTCAGGTTCTCTGAACATTCCTCTAAACGTTCCTCCGGTTCTCTGAACATTCCTCTAAGCGTTCCTCGGTTCTCTGAGCGTTCTCTGTACTCTGAGCGTTCCTCTGAGCGTTCCTCAGATTCTCCTGAGCGTTCACTCCTGTTCTATCTGAACATTCCTCTAACGTTCACTCCTGTTCTCTGAACCCCATTCCTCTAAACGTTCATCCGTTTCTCTCTGAACGTTCCTCCTGTACTCCTGAACGTTCCTCTGAGGCGTTCACTCCTGGAACCTATCTGAACACCGTTTCCATAGGTTCTCCGAAACGCGTTTATCAGGTTCCTGCGACATTCCTCTAGCGCATTCACCACAAGATTCTCTGAACGCATTCTCTACCGAAGCGTTCCTCACAATTCCTCTGAGCGATTTCTACTGTTACTCTGAACATTCCCTCTGAAACGATTCACTCCGGTTCTCCTAAACGTTCCTCCTGTACTCACAGGCGATCCTCCACCAGCCATGTACATCTGAGCGTTCCTCTGAGCGTTCCTCCAGGTTCTGAGCGTTCACTCACAGCCACTCTGAGCACGTTCCTCTAAGCGTTCTCAAGGATTTACTCTGAACATTCATTTCCTGTACTCTGAACTTCCTCATGAAGGCGTTCCTCGGAATTCTCTAGACATTCCCTCTACTTGAATTCCTCCGGTTCTCTGTATGCGTTCCTCTGGTTCTCATGAGCGTTCCTCCTGGTTCTCTGTATATACGTTCCTCTGGTTCTCTGAACGTTCCTCTGGTTCTCTGTACGTTCCTCTGGTTCTCTGAACGTTCCTCTGGTTCTCTGAGCGTTCCTCTGGTTCTCTGAGCGTTCCTCTGGTTCTCTGTAAGTTCCTCTGGTTCCCTGAACGTTCCTCTGGTTCTCTGAACGTTCCTGACTTCTACAGCACAACAGATCAATGAACTTTTATCTTCATTAATTTATTATCTTCAAAGGAGGCCGATCAGTTAGATGATCAGGAGGCGCCTTTGATCTCATTTTAATGACATCATAAGAGTCAGAGATAATCTGATAATAAATCTTTAAAAGACCAAAAAACATTTTATAACCTTTCAGATTTATTCACATTAAAAACCATTTAAATTTAACTCAAACAGGATGAAATATTAATATGATAAATACGTTTTATAACATTTATAAGATATTTATACAGAATTTTGTTATTCAGTATTTTAAGGATTGCTCTTTGATCAGTTTTCTGATCTACAGTGATGGAAATATAACTAATGTGATTTACAAAAATTAAGTTATTATTTTCATTGTCCTGACTTCTTGTCCAAATCACTGAATGCTTGGAATTATATGTGTCAAACTAAAAGGTTTTATTCCATATGTTTGTCTAAATCTTTCTATTTATGGAAATGTGAACCGCTATTGTTGAATCATTAATGTGACGCAGGTCCAGAGTCTCTCTGATGTAAACAGTCGTTCACTGATGCCGGCAGATCAGAGAAATGATCTGAGTTTAGACTCTGCCAGGTGGAGCTTTATGCTGGTGGAAGCTCTGATCAACCAGTGTCCTGGATCGCTGGTTGATCAGAGCTGATTGGATCAGTCCCAGAAGTTTCTCTGGTTCCTCTCTGGCAGGGGCGGAGCTACAGCTGCAGAGTTTATATCAAAGCTGATGGAACATCGAGCTAAGATGATGGAAAATAGAATAAAGTTCTGACCTTGCTGTGAAATCAGCAGGTAAAGTTTGCTGCTGGGATTTTATAGATGTTGATCACCTGATGGCTGAAAACATCTAATCGATCTAATCAGCATAAAATAATCGATCTAATCAGCATAAAATAATTGATCTAATCAGCATAAAATCCACCCTGGACATTTTGGCAAAATTAGTGATGAAAAATAAACACAAAAGGATGTAACTGGAAAAAGGATCGAGATGATGGATGTTTTACAGCCAATTAAGATATTTCTAAACGTTTGGCGATAGAAATGACTGAAAAATGGAGCTAAATGATGACAAATAATAGTTCATTTTTAAAGGTTATTAGCAGGTCTGCTTCACCTGCTCAACAGCCTCAACAAATGATGGATGCTGCAGACAGCAAGAGGTGAGGGGGGAGCCGGTTCCAGGTCAGTGCTGCAGAGGAACAATGAAGCAAGAATGTTTTTAAAAACCCACTTTATTTCAGAAACGACCCGATCAGACAGAAAGCTTCATCCATCTTTACATCTGATGTTTCTGACACCAAACCACAAACATCCAGCTCCCTGGGGGGCCAATGCACCGGGGGGCCAATGCACCGGGGGCCCCGATGCACCGGGGGCCCCGATGCACCTGGAGCCCCGGTGCAGAGTCAAAAGAAAAGCAAAGTGAAGAACTGAAACAGCGAGGCTCTTGAAAACAGGCCCAGCATCCAGTCAGGATCTGTACAATATTTACACTGTGCAAATCAATGGGGATTACACATCATGCTCTGCTCGCGTGGAGCTCAGAAGATAGCATGGTGCTAATGCATTTCTTAGCTTAGAGGAGCTGAACGAACGTTCCACTAGAACCCAGCAGGTTCTGGTTCAGCTGTCAGGGAGCATGAGGAACCGGTCCGGTCCGGTTTGGTCCGGTCTCAGAACGTCTCCTCCTCCTCCTCCTGAGGACCTCCATGATGGTCCACCTGCAGCTTCTACTTCATATTATTACAGCAGCTTCTGAAGAAACACTGAAGGACGCCTCCCTGTTTCCTGTCATGGTTCTGATCCGATCCGCTGCAGCGTCACCACAGTCTGACAGAACCAGCGGCTCAGCCTGGACCCGTTGGTCGTCTGCTGTGGTCCGTGACCCGGCTGGACCTGGATGTGTTCTGTCCTGTTGGCCTGGTACTGGTCCTCCAGAACAGCCCAGCTCTGTTCACCATCACAGAGTTCACTGAGCTCACAAGCGTTTCCTCATTTAACTGTTCAGGCCCGGTTCTACTCGCTCCAGAACCAGGAACCAGGAACCACAAGGTCCAGAGACGAATGGAGCGAGGTACAGAAGCAGACAGCGGTCGATTGGTTAGCTTAGAACGTTAAGACTGGGGTAGTGCTAACCGTGCTAATATTTAGACTGGGCTGGCGCTAACCGCGCTAATGTTTAGACTGGGCTGGAAGCCTAACCGCGCTAATGTTTAGACTGGGCTGGCTCTAACCGCGCTAATGTTTAGACTGGGCTGGCGCTAACCGCGCTAATGTTTAGACTGGGCTGGCGCTAACCGCGCTAATGTTTAGACTGGGCTGGCTCTAACCGCGCTAATGTTTAGACTGGGCTGGCGCTAACCGCGCTAATGTTTAGAACTGGGCTGGCGCTAACCGCGCTAATGTTTAGACTGGGCTGGCGCTAACCGCGCTAATGTTTAGGCTGGGCTGGCTCTAACGGCGCTAATGTTTAGACTGGGCTGGCTAACGGCGTAATGTTTAAGACTGGGCTGGGCTAACGGCTGGTTGGGCACCTGGGCTGGCGCTAACCGCGCTAATGGTTAGACTGGGCTGGCAGGCTAACCGCGGCTAATGTTTAGAGCTGGGCTGGTAGCTAACCGCGCTAATGTTTAGGCTGGGCTGGAGCTAACCGTGCTAATGTTTAGACTGGGCTGGCGCTAACCGCGCTAATGGTTAGACTGGGCTGGCTCTAACCGTGCTAATGTTTTGAACTGGGCTGCGCTAACCGCGCTAATGGTTTAGACTGGGCTGGCTAACGGCGCTAATGGTTCAGGAACTGGGCTGGCGCTAACCGCGCTAATGTTTTAGACTGGGCTGAGAGCTAACCCGGCTAATGTTTAGACTGGGCGGGCAGCTAACCGGCTAATGAACTTTTAGACTGGGCTGGTGGCTAAGCGTGCTATGTTTAGACTGGTTAGAATAGGCCTCTTTTTCGAATAAGTCAGTTATTGTAGTTTAGGACAATCATCAATTCTTTTGACTGAGATTGGACAACATTCCCAAAAGGGAACACAGGCTGGGATGAGCTTAGAACCAGCCCCTTGAGCTAGAACCATGCTTGTGACATGCTGGGCAGAACCAGCAGCGCAGCGAGCTTAAGGGCTAAGCGATGACCTTAGAAGCTGGCGCGATGAGCTTAGAACTCAGCCAGCGATGAGCTTAGAACCAGCCTGCGATGAGCTTAGAACCAGCGCGGCGAGCTTAGAACCAGCTGGCGATGAGCTTAGAACCAGCCGCAGCGAGCTTAGAACCAGCTGCAGCGAGCTTAGAACCAGCAGCAGCGAGCTTAGAACCAGCAGCGGATGAGCTGCGAACCAGCGGCGATGAGCTTACAAGAACCAGCAGCGATGAGCTTAGCAAACCAGCGGCGATCGCGAGCTTAGAACCGAAAGCATGGCGCGGTGAGCTTAGAACCAGAATGAACACGCGAGCGAACCAGCGAGCTTATGAGCGAACCAGCGGTAGCGAGCTTAGAACCAGCCGGTGTGAGCTTAGAACCAACGCAGCGAAGGAGCTTAGAGGCCAACTGTGATGAGCTTAGAACCAGCCTGTGGCGGCTTAGAGAACCAGCTGGCGGTAAATGAGCTTTAGAACCAACGCCATGAGTTTAGGAACCAGCCGGGCGGCGAAGCAGACCATACCGCGGGCGAGGCTTAGAACTAGCCGCATGGCGAGCTTAGGGAACCAGCCGCTGGCGAGCTTAGAAACCAGCCGCAGCGAGCTTAGAACCAGCCGCAGCGAAAGCTTAGGAACCAGCCGCAGCGAGCTTAGAACCAGCCGCGCCAGCGAGCTTAGAACCAGCCGCGATGCATGCGTTTACGAGCCAGCCGTGATGAGCTTAGAACCAGCCGCGATGAGCTTAGAACCAGCCGCTGATGAGCTTAGAACCAGCAGCGATGAGCTTAGAACCAGCATGATGAGCTTAGAACCAGCACATGGCGAGCTTAAGGCTCCAGCCGCAGCGATGAGCTTAGAACCAGCAGCGATGAGGCTTAGAACTACGCTGCGATGAGCTTTAGAACCAGCCCCGCGATGAGCTTAAGAACCAGCCGCGATGAGCTTAGAACCAGCAGCGATGAGCTTAAAGAACCAGCCGCGAGCGAGCTTAGAGAACCAGCCGCGATGAGCGAACCAGCCGCGATGAGCTTAGAAACAGCCGTGGCGAGCGCAGAATCAGCAGCGGCGAGCTTAGAACCAGCAGCGGCGAGCTTAGAAGAACACAAGGCGAAGCTTAGAACCAACTGTAGCGGCGAGAGCTTAGAAACAGCCGCCGGGCTGATGAGCTTGAACTTCAGCCGCCGATGAGCTTAGAACACAGGCTGGGATGAGCTTAGAACCAGCCGCGATGAGCTTAGAACCAGCAGCGATGAGCTTAGAACCAGCCTGTGATGAGCTTAGAACCAGCAGCGATGAGCTTAGAACCAGCCGCGATGAGCTTAGAACCAGCCGTGATGAGCTTAGAACCAGCCGTGATGAGCTTAGAACCAGCCGTGATTAGCTTAGAACCAGCCGTGATGAGCTTAGAACCAGCAGCGATGAGCTTAGAACCAGCCGCGATGAGCTTAGAACCAGCCGATGAGCTTAGATGAGCTTAGAACCAGCCGTGATGAGCTTAGAACCAGCCGTGATGAGCTTAGAACCAGCAGCGATGAGCTTAGAACCAGCCGTGATGAGCTTAGAACCAGCCGCTATGAGCTTAGAACCAGCGGCAATGAGCTTAGAACCAGCCGCTGGGCGATGAGCTTGAACCAGCAGCGGCGAGCGAGCTTAGGAGGCTCCAGCGCTGGCGATGAGCCCCAAACCAGCAGCGGTGAGCTTAGAACCAGCAGCGATGAGCTTAGAACCAGCCGCGATGAGCTTAGAACCAGCCGCGGCGATGAGCTTAGAACCAGCAGCGATGAGCTTAGAACCAGCCGCGATGAGCTTAGAACCAGCCAGCGATGAGCTTAGAACCAGTCAGCGGCGAAGCTTAGGAAACCAGCGGCGAAGCTTAGGGAACCAGCCAGCGACGAAGCTTAGGAACCAGCCGCTGACGTGAGCTTAGAATCCAGCTCACATGAGCTTAGAACCAGTCATGAGATGAGCTTAGAACCAGTCCGTGATGAGCTTAGAACCAGCCGCGATGAGCTTAGAACCAGCCGGATGAGCTTAGAACCAGCCAGTTCAGCTTCCCTGGGCGCCTCTGAGGCTGGGACCTTGTGCCTTCTGGTCAGCTGCTTCTGGAACCGGCCCACTGGTCCAGGTTAGGGGAACGCTGTGATTCCAGAACCACCAGTTTGGGTCTAAAGTCCAAAACAAACACTGATACCAGAGAGGACACCTGTCTGCAGACAGCATCGTGTTCACAGCACCTGAGCTTTAGAGCAGAACTGGATCTGAGCCCAAACCGTCCCCCTGCTGATGGTGCAGACCGGACTGAGAGGGTTCTGACCCGGCCCAGCGGCGGAGCGGGTTCTGACCCGGCCCAGCGGCGGAGCGGGTTCTGACCCGGCCCAGCGGCGGAGCGGGTTCTGACCCGGCCCAGCGGACACAGCAGAACCACAGGACTGTGTCACGTATTGAATTTAGTAGGAATGATGGTATCTGCAGACAAGTGGAGGAACTGTGGGGCGGTTCTGTTAGACTAAGGGGTGGGTGGCGGTCTGGAGCCGCAGCTGTGGCCCCTCCCTCCCTGGTCTTTCAGCTAGCAGAGGCAGGGGTGGGACAGTGAGTGGACGTCTGACTGGGCAGAACCTCGCAGGTTAACTCGCTCTTTATGTCCAGCAGCAGAGGAGAGGTGTTGAGGCGCTCCACGCACCCCGTTCATGGCGCGCCCCGTTCATGGCGCGCCCCGTTAGTGGCGCGCCCCGTTCGTCCATGGCGCGCCCCGTTCGTCCATGGCGCGCCCCGTTCGTCCATGGCGCGCCCCGTTCATCACGTGTCCCAGTCCAGCTCTCTGCAGGCGATCCGGACCAGCCGCAGCTCCAGCTCGAAGGCGTCGGGCCGCTCCTGAGGGTTGGCGGCCAGCATCTCCCGGATCAGCTGCTTCATGTGGCTGTTCATGCTCTTCTTGCGGGCCGGGATCAGCAGCTCCATCTTGGGGTTCTCCAGCAGGGCCTCCCCCAGGGGGACGATCTCGGAGCCCTGCTGGACGTAGCTCCCCAGCAGCTCCTTCTGCGTCTCCACGTCCACGAAGGTGATGCGCTCCACCATGGCGAATCACGCCCAGAGGCGAAGATGTAGCCGGCTTTAGCGTGTGGTGACCCTCCCCAGAGCCTCCGGCGCCATGTAGGAATCCCTTTGCGTCCCGCGGAGGCCGTGGACAGGAAGCACTTGTTGACGCTGGCCGGCTCCTCGGCGTTGAGCCCCGAGGCGGAGCAGACCTTGCTGAGGCCGAAGTCCGCCACCTTGAGGGTGGGCTCCGAGGAGCCGGCGGGCGTGCACGCCTGCGAGATGAGGATGTTGTCTGGTTTGAGGTCTCGGTGGATGATCTGGTTCCGGTGCAGGAAGGCCAGGGCGCTGCCCAGCTGCAGCATGAAGCTGGTGTTGGTCTTCCTGCTGGGTTTCCGGGACAGAAGGTAGGCGTTCATGTCTCCTCCGTCACAGAAGTCCATGACGAACCACAGGTAGTAGGCACAGCAGGGGTCAAAGGTTATCTCACCCTTCAGGGAGGTCTCCACCAGCTGCAACACAGAACCACAGGAGAGCAGGTTACAGACCGCCCTCTGGATCAGAACCACAGGAGAGAGGGGTTACAGACCGCCCTCTGGATCAAAACCACAGGAGAGAGGGGTTACAGACCGCCCTCTGGATCAAAACCACAGGAGAGAGGGGTTACAGACCGCCCTCTGGATCAAAACCACAGGAGAGAGGGGTTACAGACCGCCCTCTGGATCAAAACCACAGGAGAGAGGGGTTACAGACCGCCCTCTGGATCAAAACCACAGGAGAGAGGGGTTACAGACCGCCCTCTCAAAACCACAGGAGAGGTTACAGATCATCAAACCACAGGAGAGAGGGGTTACAGACCGCCCTCTGGATCAGAACCACAGGAGAGAGGGGTTACAGACCGCCCTGATGGATCAGAACCACAGGAGAGGGGTTACAGACCGCCCTCTGGATCAGAACCACAGGAGAGAGGGGTTACAGACCGCCCTCTGGATCAGAACCACAGGAGAGAGGGGTTACAGACCGCCCTCTGGATCAGAACCACAGGAGAGGGGTTACAGACCGCCCTCTGGATCAGAACCACAGGAGAGGGGTTACAGACCGCCCTCTGGATCAGAACCACAGGAGAGGGGTTACAGACCGCCCTCTGGATCAGAACCACAGGAGAGCAGGTTACAGACCGCCCTCTGGATCAGAACCACAGGAGAGCAGGTTACAGACCGCCCTCTGGATCAGAACCACAGGAGAGCAGGTTACAGACCGCCCTCTGGATCAGAACCACAGGAGAGCAGGTTACAGACCGCCCTCTGGATCAGAACCACAGGAGAGCAGGTTACAGACCGCCCTCTGGATCAGAACCACAGGAGAGCAGGTTACAGACCGCCCTCTGGATCAGAACCACAGGAGAGCAGGTTACAGACCGCCCTCTGGATCAGAACCACAGGAGAGGGGTTACAGACCGCCCTCTGGATCAGAACCACAGGAGAGGGGTTACAGACCGCCCTCTGGATCAGAACCACAGGAGAGCAGGTTACAGACCGCCCTCTGGATCAGAACCACAGGAGAGCAGGTTACAGACCACCCTCTGGATCAGAACCACAGGAGAGAGGGGTTACAGACCGCCCTCTGGATCCAGAACCACAGGAGAGAGGGGTTACAGACCGCCCTCTGGATCAGAACCACAGGAGAGCAGGTTACAGACCGCCCTCTGGATCAGAACCACAGGAGAGCAGGTTACAGACCGCCCTCTGGATCAGAACCACAGGAGAGAGGGGTTACAGACCGCCCTCTGGATCAGAACCACAGGAGAGCAGGTTACAGACCGCCCTCTGGATCAGAACCACAGGAGAGCAGGTTACAGACCGCCCTCTGGATCAGAACCACAGGAGAGCAGGTTACAGACCGCCCTCTGGATCAGAACCACAGGAGAGCAGGTTACAGACCGCCCTCTGGATCAGAACCACAGGAGAGCAGGTTACAGACCGCCCTCTGGATCAGAACCACAGGAGAGAGGGTTACAGACCGCCCTCTGGATCAGAACCACAGGAGAGGGGTTACAGACCGCCCTCTGGATCAGAACCACAGGAGAGCAGGTTACAGACCGCCCTCTGGATCAGAACCACAGGAGAGAGGGGTTACAGACCGCCCTCTGGATCAGAACCACAGGAGAGCAGGTTACAGACCGCCCTCTGGATCAGAACCACAGGAGAGCAGGTTACAGACCGCCCTCTGGATCAGAACCACAGGAGAGCAGGTTACAGACCGCCCTCTGGATCAGAACCACAGGAGAGCAGGTTACAGACCGCCCTCTGGATCAGAACCACAGGAGAGCAGGTTACAGACCGCCCTCTGGATCAGAACCACAGGAGAGCAGGTTACAGACCGCCCTCTGGATCAGAACCACAGGAGAGCAGGTTACAGACCGCCCTCTGGATCAGAACCACAGGAGAGCAGGTTACAGACCGCCCTCTGGATCAGAACCACAGGAGAGCAGGTTACAGACCGCCCTCTGGATCAGAACCACAGGAGAGAGGGGTTACAGACCGCCCTCTGGATCAGAACCACAGGAGAGCAGGTTACAGACCGCCCTCTGGATCAGAACCACAGGAGAGCAGGTTACAGACCGCCCTCTGGATCAGAACCACAGGAGAGCAGGTTACAGACCGCCCTCTGGATCAGAACCACAGGAGAGGGGTTACAGACCGCCCTCTGGATCAGAACCACAGGAGAGAGGGGTTACAGACCGCCCTCTGGATCAGAACCACAGGAGAGCAGGTTACAGACCGCCCTCTGGATCAGAACCACAGGAGAGCAGGTTACAGACCGCCCTCTGGATCAGAACCACAGGAGAGCAGGGTTACAGACCGCCCTCTGGATCAGAACCACAGGAGAGCAGGTTACAGACCGCCCTCTGGATCAGAACCACAGGAGAGAGGGGTTACAGACCGCCCTCTGGATCAGAACCACAGGAGAGGGGTTACAGACCGCCCTCTGGATCAGAACCACAGGAGAGAGGGGTTACAGACCGCCCTCTGGATCAGAACCACAGGAGAGCAGGTTACAGACCGCCCTCTGGATCAGAACCACAGGAGAGAGGGGTTACAGACCGCCCTCTGGATCAGAACCACAGGAGAGGGGTTACAGACCGCCCTCTGGATCAACAGAACCACAGGAGAGAGGGTTACAGACCGCCCTCTGGATCAGAACCACAGGAGAGGGGTTAAGTCTTGCCACAAATTTTCAGTTTAGCGCTGGAGGTTGATAAAACCATTCTACACCATCATTTGGATATCACCCCTGTCACTGCTAAAAATAAGCATCCTCACAGAATAATGTGTTGAACCGGATGAACAGTGCTGCAGCTGGAAAGTGATGACTAACAGACTGCTATTTTCCCACCTGAGTTGTACATCTCTGCAGCTCCTCATGCTGCTCTAACGATTAAAGTTCTTCTTGCCTGTCATGTTAGGATGGTTGTTTAGTCTTTTTCCTGATTTTTGATGTTGCTGAAGGACTGCTGCTCATGTTTAAAACGATGCATAATTATCCTTCCACTTCTGAATGCACCATGTGTTTGATTAAACTTAAAAAATTAAAAGATACTTCCGCAAATGACTGTAGCTGTATGTATGATCATAATTTCCATGATACAAGATTACATTTAAATGGTTGCTGGTCTTATCTAGATGGGAAGAAAGAAATAGTAGTAAAGGTTTACATGAGAAGGTGCTATAATGAGAAAACATGTAAAAATACATCAGAGATTTCAACTTGAACTTTTGGATCAAACCACAGACCTACAGGTTGCAGGCGAATTTGGCACAAATACTTTGACCCATTTTGACCTTTGGAGTCACTCAGTTTTCGTGTGACAGTTTGAAACCCCCTCTCCACATTCCTCAGCAAGAGGGTTTTGTCCTGACATTGGCATTTAGGTCGGCACCAATCCAGTGCCTTGTTTTGTGGCGCTTGGAGGATGTCCAGTGTCCTGTGTTGGCACAGTCATCCCATGCCTGTTACCATGGAAAAGCAGGCAAGCTTGAATTCCTCCACGCATTTTCTCAGAGTAAATCTCCTCTTTCACCGAGGGAGGGTCTTGGAAGGTAACCTGCGGTCACTTCTCTCAGTTTATCTGCTGGAAAAACCTGGAGGTTCAAACTCGGATCAGTTTTAACCCTCTGCTCTCCTTTGGGGCAACCTTACAGCAGTGGTCATATACCTGCTGATCAAGCAAAAGAAACATCCTAAAGAGGTTAATCCAGCTCCTCTGACTCCTCCCCATATGGTCATTCTTCGCGTTATGAATCGCGCCACCTCGTCTTCGCCTTAAAAGTGAGAGGGTTGCGCCATTCCAGCACCAGACGTGCTGGGAGCTGTCTCCATTACGCGTGGTGCTGAAAGTGCCACCCACCGCATCATGTGGTCAGTTTTCTTCGTCTTTCTGTCTTATCTGGACAGAAACGTGGTGAGAGGTGACTTCCTGAGCAGCGCTTTGGACGCAGAGAAAGAGAGCAGGGAGATGTTCTCCATGATCAACGGCACCTTCTGCGCAAAGATGTCCCTCATTGGGGAAAACGTCCTCTACCAGGTGTCGGATGGAGCCGAGGTAGTTCGGACCGTAGTGAGCCCCAGTGGGAAGCTGGTGACCTGCTCTGTCGTAGTGAACCAAATGGAGGTGAAATCGTTTTTGCACGAGTGTAGGCTGGGGCTGAAGAAGCGGAGAGCCGGGCACCAGCTGGAGGCGCGTTTTGCGCGCATGGATGAGAACAAGCTGCTATGCAGGGAGTTTAATCTGAGGTCCGAGGGCAGCAGCGCGGCTTGGAAGAACACAGACACAGAGGGAGGGCAGGAGAAGGTTTTGAAAAGATCCAAGAGGGGCTTCACCTACCCGGGGACCCTGTGGTGTGGAGCCGGAAACATGGCGGATAACTACAACCAGCTGGGTAAGCGCATGGCTTTGTCTGAATCAGATGATGCATCTAGATTAAATACACACATGGCTGTGACCTCCTATTTGCAGGAGAGTTTGCAGACACGGACAGCTGCTGTAGGACTCATGACCACTGCGCTCATGTCATCCACGCCTTCTCATCAAACTATGGATACACTAATTTCAAGATGGACAGGTGAGGACCCTCTCCCACTGAGAGGGACAGGTGAGGACAGGAGGAGAGCGGTCTGCAGAGAAAGGGACAGGTGAGGACAGGAGGGAGACGGTCTGCAGAGAGGGACAGGTGAGGACAGGAGGAGACGGTCTGGGGAGGGACAGGAGAGGACAGGAAGAGATCTGCAGAGAGGGACAGGTGAGGACAGGAGGAGACGGTCTGCAGGAGGGAGGTTAGGACAGGAAGAGACGGTCTGGTCAGAGAGGGACAGGTGAGGACAGGAGGAGACGGTCTGCAGAGAGGGACAGGTGAGGACAGGAGGAGACGGTCTGCAGAGAGGGACAGGTGAGGACAGGAGGAGACGGTCTGCAGAGAGGGACAGGTGAGGACAGGAGGAGACGGTCTGCAGAGAGGGACAGGTGAGGACAGGAGAAGACGGTCTGCAGAAGGGAGGACAGGAGACGGTCTGCAGAGAGGGACAGGTGAGGACAGGAGGAGACGGTCTGCAGAGAGGGACAGGTGAGGACAGGAGGAGACGGTCTGCAGAGAGGGACAGGTGAGGACAGGAGGAGACGGTCTGCAGAGAGGGACAGGTGAGGACAGGAAGAGACGGTCTGCAGAGAGGGACAGGTGAGGACAGGAAGAGACGGTCTGCAGAGAGGGACAGGTGAGGACAGGAGGAGACGGTCTGCAGAGAGGGACAGGTGAGGACAGGAAGAGACGGTCTGCAGAGAGGGACAGGTGAGGACAGGAGGAGACGGTCTGCAGAGAGGGACAGGTGAGGACAGGAGGAGACGGTCTGCAGAGAGGGACAGGTTAGGACAGGAGGAGACGGTCTGCAGAGGGACAGGTTAGGACAGGAGGAGACGGTGCAGAGAGGACAGGTTAGGACAGGAGGAGACGGTCTGCAGAGAGGGACAGGTGAGGACAGGAGGAGACGGTCTGCAGAGAGGGACAGGTGAGGACAGGACAGAGACGGTCTGCAGGGAGGGACAGGTGAGGACAGGAGGAGACGGTCTGCAGAGAGGGACAGGTTAGGACAGGAGGAGACGGTCTGCAGAGAGGGACAGGTGAGGACAGGAGGAGACGGTCTGCAGAGAGGGACAGGTGAGGACAGGAGGAGACGGTCTGCAGAGAGGGACAGGTTAGGACAGGAGGAGACGGTCTGCAGAGGGAGGGACAGGTGGAGGTCAGGCAACAGAGACGGTGAGACAGGAGGAGGGACAGGTGAGGACAGGAGGAGACGGCCCGCAGAGGGACATGTGAGACAGGATTCGAGGACGCACAAAGCTCCCGGACCAAAGGAGGTGGGAGAAGCTGGTGGAGGAGCTTCTGGTTGGTCGTAGTAAAAATCCTCAGAGCTCCTCCCTGATTGGACAGCCAGGTGTATGGCAAACCATTAAACATTTATTCCCCCCACAGAACAACCCAGAGACCAGCAGCTTCCCCTGGTTGTTCTGACAGCAGAATGGGATGAGTGATGCTGCGGGCCGTTACAAAGACCTCTGAACGCCACGAGTCAGCAGCTGAGCTAATCCACTGGTTCAACTGTTCATGCAGAACAAAGCCGCTGAGGTCCATGAGTTCACATCCCTGGTAAAGATGGCGGCATGGACCCCTGAAACAGAGCGTCTGGCTGAGTTCCCGCTGCGCCGATTCCTCCTGATCTACTTCCTCATTTTATCACATAAACAGAGGAAGAAACAGAAGGACGGACTTTAGGAATCAGCACAGGAGAAAAACTGATCAGCCTCCTAAACTGATTAATTGACTTTATTGGATCTGACAGCAGAGAAATTTACTGATTTAGGAGGACAAAGATGGATGCATATGTAGAGAATATGCAGCAGGTCCTCAGAGGACGGCTTAAGGACCTGCAGGTCCTCAGAGGACGGCTTAAGGACCTGCAGGTCCTCAGAGGACGGCTTAAGGACCTGCAGGTCCTCAGAGGACGGCTTAAGGACCTGCAGGTCCTCAGAGGACGGCTTTATGACCTGCAGGTCCTCAGAGGACTAAGTTTTACTTATGGAACTTCTGAGAGCCTCTGAAGTTTGTTTCCTAAACATTTTATTTTCTCAGAGAAATAAACAACTAAAATAAGGTAAAATGTTTGTGACTCAAGCTTCCCAACATCTTGGTTTAGCATTCTGCATCCTTTCATCTTATCCACTCAGAAAACATTTTAACCTCTAGATTTAATGAGCACACTCTAATACTAGGAAATATAATCCTACAGTAGATTCCACTTTGAATCAAACCAGTCAGCAGACCTATTGCGGGCAGACCTCCCATCTGGGTGTCCTGCTCCTTGACCTGAGGTGGACAGGAGGACCCAGCAGAGGGGGTGTCCTCCTCCCTCCTGAGGGACAGGAGGACCAGCAGAGGGGTGTCCTCCTCCTCCCTGACCTGAGGGACAGGAGGACCAGCAGAGGGAGTGTCCTCCTCCTCCCGGGACATGAGTGGGACAGGAGGACCAGCAGAGGGAGTGTCCTCCTCCTCCCCTGACCTGGAGGGACAGGTGGACCAGCAGAGGGAGTAAACCTCCTCCTCCCCGACCTGAGGGACAGGTGGGATCTCAGCAGAGGGAGTGTCCTCCTCCTCCCTGACCTGAGTGGACAGGAGGACCTCAGCAGAGTGGGGTGTCCTCCTCCTCCCTGACCTGAGTGGACAGGTGGACCAGCAGAGGGAGTGTCCTCCTCCTCCCTGACCTGAGGGACATGGTGGACCAGCAGAGGGAGTGTCCTCCTCCTCCCTGACCTGAGGGACAGGTGGAGCAGAGGGGGTGTCCTCCTCCTCCCTGACCTGGGGGACAGGAGGACCAGCAGAGGGGGTGTCCTCCTCCTCCCCTGACCTGGGTGACAGGAGGACCAGCAGAGGGGGTGTCCTCCTCCTCCCTGACCTTGGGGACAGGAGGACCAGCAGAGGGGGTGTCCTCCTCCTCCCTGACCTGAGGGACAGGTGGACCAGCAGGGGAGTGTCCTCCCTCTCCCTGACCTGAGGGACAGG
>JAGKQL010000018.1:30494643-30526560 GCA_018398635.1 Cyprinodon brontotheroides
GATTGATGGATGGATGAATGATTGATGGATGGATGAATGATTGATGGGTGGATGAATGATTGATGGATGGATGATGAATGATGAAACATTTGCCCATCACAGGCGGAATGTCTTGTTGCTACAATGTTTCTTCGTAGTCTTCATTCGGAAGGTGGCAGCTGCATTCCGGCCATACAGGGAAGAAAGCGGGGCGGACCCAGGCATGCATGACAGCATCAAGTACGTGACCGACCCGGAGTAAGCTGGCTGTAGTCCAGTAGATTCTGGTAGATGTTTTTCTATAACCAGCCGGGTCATCAGAGGAGGGAGGTGCAGGGGTAGAGATGCGATATTATCAGGAGCAAAAAGTAGTCAAACTGCTTAACTGCAAGAGATTTGGGGAAAGTTCTTGTGTGTCATAACTGAATGCAGTTTTTCTTCTGAACATCAGGCGTTGATCAGGTCCATCTGTCTCCATCTGTCTCCCATCTGTCTCCATCACAATGCTCCATCTTCCTCCTCGGAATACAGGGGAAGCATGAAGCCTTCTACGAATTCAGGACCAGCACAGGGCAGATCCTGCCTCTGTTTTATGTCTATGACTCCTATCTTACTCCTCCAGACTCCATCCAGAGCACTTCCCTGTCTCCGTCGCATTTCCAGTTCAACGGCACAGGAGGCATGAATTGTTGCACTGGAAGGAAGAAGGGCTGCAGGTGGGCGCCACAAACACGACGTCCTCGTCTGCGGCCGATCAGATGCACACTGCTTCGCCTCCCAGCGGGTTCTCCTTGCATTTCGTCACACCAGAACTGGGGAAAGCCATCAAAGCGTTCTGTGACACAACATGAAAATCTGCTATTCATACCCAGCATTATGGGTCGAGTGCGTAGACACGCTTATGATCCCGGCGATGGGGAACAACACAGCACAGGAACGAGTCAGCAGCGTTGCTATGAAAGCATCCCTGCGAAGCGGCGCTGTCTGTCAGGCAGCCATGCGTAACCGTACACTCCTTCTTCAGCCACAATGCGCGAAAGCACTCAGATACCAGGAACGTACCCAAGAAACAGCGGAAGCACGTTTATATCTGAACTGCCTACCAGAGCCAAAGGAAACCATTATCTGCAACTAACGCCCAGTGGGCCCCGGAGCCTTCAGCAGAGAGGACACAAGTGGCTAATATTGAATCACAGGAGCAGTGGGACTCTGCTGGTGACCTAACTATGGAGCCATCCAGCTGCTCCTCAAATATCTTTCCTCTTTATCATTTGTTTTCCTTCCTCTGAAATAAAGACTTTGTTACTTCCTGTCCTTTGGTCTGTTTACTGGTGGGCGGTTCTCTACGTCCCACCTGAAAAGAAACTTAACTTCCCTGTTCCTCAACTGGCTCCACTCCCACTATGAAGATAACGCCTGTAAACTTTGAGTCATATTCCAAGTCATCTTTCCTTGGGGAAAGAAATAGGAGTGCATTTGTTGCTTGGATTGAGGAGGTAAAAGAGGCATTTTGCCAGTGGAACAATTTACATTTAGAATCAGAAAACTAAATACTATGGGTCTTATTTTAAGTGTACATATTACCTAATGATCTTATTTTGCAAAGTAAAAATACTCATCTCATTTACCTACTCAAAATAAGGGGTAGATTTTTACTTATTTCTAGATGTTTTTTTCCAGTAGACTTGTTCGTACCTCAGTCCAGTATTGGCTGGAAGCAGGTATGTAGCCTCCTCTAAGGTCAGAAAATCTCCATCCAGGATTCCTCACTACTTGACAGACTGGCGTTGGTGAAACGTTTCCTTCCTCACGCCTCTCATAGTGGTTTGTGGGAACGTTGGGTCCTTCCCCCTAACAGAAGCGGTCTAAATGGAGCCACCTGCAGCGGTGGAGGGTTGTGGGCTAGATTCAAACCCTGTACGGACTCACCTTTAGGCTCCACCAATCAGTGTATTCCTGATCAGAGCCGACCTTTATTACAACATTTCAACATATGAAGAATTTTCCAGGGAGGTCCGGTGCGCTTCATCAGGTCAGGAAGCAGAAACCAACATGCAGAGTAACTGCTGCTAAGCTGCTGATTGGTCAGGCTATTCAAAAGAACCAATGAGCAGCTCTTAAAGAAATGTGAGTAGAATCACACATTGGGCCTTATGCTGATATCTGGCATTGAATGTGAGGACATGACAGTACTCCCTCACAACCCTGACTCTCTTTACAAGAACCTTACTACTTAACAATTCTATTCAGTTTATTTTCTATAACTCCAATCCACATGTAATCTCAAGGTCACTTTATAGATCCAGATCAACAGATCATCAGTTAAAACATAATTCAAAGTTTTTCTATCTGGAAAGTAAAACAGCTTATGTGCAGGAGGCTACAGAAACTTTTTAGCAGGGGCCTGGCTGCCTCCCGAGGGGCTCCGCCTCCTCAGGAGGAGGAGCCCCTAGGAGACCCCTAGGAGAGAAGGGACACAAGGAAAAAGGACACATGGAGAGGAAGAATGGACACCCAAAAGGTAGGACACAAGGGAGAAGCATTCTACAAGGCACTCATAGATTTCCTCAATTATCCCGAATCTAGAAACAGAATTACAGCTGTAGACCCAGAAGCAGAGCCTGATGACCCGGTTGGGGGTGTGGTACCGTGGTGCGCAGAGCCTGAGACTGACACTCCAGGAACTGGCCCCGGGGAAGTTCTTCTGGAGGCTGGTTCCTGAAACACCGCTCCACTCCAGCCAGAGGGGTCTTTGTCTTTAAATAAAAGCAAAACCTGCTTGGGCTGGCGGCCATTTTTTATTTGTTAGAAAACTGGGAGGCGGTTCTACTCAGTATGGACTCGTGTCCTCGCCAAGTCCCGTTCTTTAGAGGAACCCAGGAAAGTCTGGACTCGAGGAGGAACTGGAGAGCGCGCAGAATAAATCTTGGTGAGAGCTGGAACAGAAGCGTGCTGATGACATCACCACATTCAAAACTCGTCTGGAGATGCATTTCTCACTCCTGGTATTAATAATCTCTAGATGGCAGGTGGGTGGACTTTTTTATGGGCTGCACTCGGTGGAGCAATAACATAGCACTGCTGCCTTGCAGGAAAAAGGGAGTTTGCTGGGTTCCAATTCCGGCCTGGGAGTCTTTAACCCAGGGGTAAGACCCCCTCCGTCCAGGAGGTGGACCCCTCTCCTCTCACCCACTGACGGCTGGAGATGGGTACCCAGCACCCCCGCCAGGATAAAGCATGTCAGAAAATGGATGAGACTTTCATTTGTGGGGAGCAATGATGGACACAGTCAGATAAACACAAATCCAAGAGTGAACATTTTGCCAAATCAAATCATCAAACCTCCATCAGAGCCAGCGGTCCTTCACACCTGCGGCTAGAGCAGAGGGCTGCTGCAGGCGGGCTAGCGTTAGCCCCTGTGCTATGCAGGCGGGCTAGCGCTTGCCCTAGCTGCTGCAGGCGAGGGCTGCGTTATAGCTGGCTTTACACGAAGCGAGCTAACGTTAGCCTAACTACTGAAGCGGGCTAACGTTAGCCCAGCTGCTAATACGCAGGCGGGCTAACGGTAGTCCCACAGCTATACGCAAATGGGTTGCGCGTAAGCCTGGTTTATCCTCAGAAACCATGTCATCTACGCATCGTAGACGCAGTTATGCTGATATGCCCCGCCCCCCTTCCTTGACACTCTGCAGCACCTTTACAAAAATTGTAGGTGACCGCAGAGCAGGAGGCCTCTGATTGGTCAATTCTCCATCCGCTCTACACTATGGGTATTTCCCTGTTTGGTTCCTTACAGGCTTGTTTTGTTTCTCTGACCGCCATGTTGGAAAAGCGACTGGTGAAGATGGAGCAGCTAGCAGAGCGAGAACGCTGGGACCCTTTTTCCACCTGGATCTCCGCCTCTTTTTGGCCCTCATGTCCCTCCGTTGTTGCACAAACTTGCCCCCACTTCCTCAGCGCCTCTGCCGTATCTAGACCCACAGTTAGTTCCTGATTGGCCCTCTGGTGTTGTAGCGTGGAATAACACAGAGCTGACCACGCTTCAATATGGGGCAGAAATAGAAAATATCTGCGACACGCTGCTGAGGAAGAACTTTAAATTAGCGCTCTGAGCTCTGTGAGCGCTAACCTGGAAGCTGCTGCACGCAGTGCATGCTGGGACAGCTGTCAGTCTGCTCTGATGCATGCTGGGTAAAGAGGGAGGGGCTGTTCTCAGGTCTGCTGCTCCAGGCTGAATGCTCAGTTACACGTACCGACCGTCAGGAACAAAGTTTTCTATTTTTTTCTAAAGGAATGAAGAAAATGTTCCCGACGATCCGAGCTTCATTTTCCATTCAAAGGTCCGCCTGGATGCTTCTGCTCTCCTTCGTTTCCAGGAAGGATGGTGGAACAGCGCCCCCTGGCTGTGGACCTGATCTATGGCTGCTTCAGAAGCACAGGAGTAAAGTGATGGTTTGATAGGAAGTCTGGATCAGAACCTCTGGATCCACTTCCAGGAACAGAGCAGCCCACAGAAAGACAGAGACTAAAGTCCTCAATTTATTTCAATCATTTTACAAACTATAAAAGAGGAGGAAGAGGAGGAGGAGGAAGAGGAGGAGGAAGAGGAGGAGTTCTTCTTCCAGCCAAACATCAGGAATAGAACCAAAACACAGAGAAGAACCGGGTCCTACAGCAGCCCCTGTCTCTTCAGGTCCTCATACGTCTTCTTGTTGACCACATTTCCAATGGAGTCCTCATACTCCTCCTGAGGGGACAGCAGCAATGAGACATGGGGACAGACAGTAGAGTCCAACAGGTCCTGGTCTCAACGTTAGCTCACCTCGGTGTCTGGCTGCCACCGCTCCAACGCCTTCTGGGACTTCAGCTTGGCCCACACTGAGGAGGACAAACAGAAGCTCAGGACACTGGTCCACAGAGACGGACGCTGCTGCTGGGAGAGGGACTTACAGGAGACGGCGTCCTCTATCTGCGTGACGTTAGCAAAGTGAGCCGTGTTGGGGATTCCCAGACAGCGCATCCCGTGTGCGTGGCGCCACTCCTGGAAGGGAACCACGAGACGTTAGTCCTCTAGGTCTGACGGCGTCCAATCAGGGAGACACTGTCCCCAGAGGGAGAGAAGAGGAGGCCGTCCCCAGAGGGAGAGAGAGGGAGGCAGTCCCAGAGAGGACAGAGGAGGCTTGTAGAGAAAGAGGGAGGCCGTCCCAGAGGCAGAGGGAGGGGAGGGCACGTACGTCCCCAGAGGCAGAGAGGGAGGAGGCCCGTCCCCAGAGGAGGAGAAGAAGGAGAGCCGTCCCCCAGAGGGAGAAAGAGGAGGCCGTCCCAGAGGGAGAGAGAGGGAGGAGGCGATCCCAGGGGAGAGGGAGAGAGGCGAGACGGAGGGAGGAGGGAGAGAGGGAAGAGGACAGTCCCCAGGGGGAGGGGGAGGTCGTCCCCCAGAGGGAGAGGGAGGGGGATCCCCCCAGAGGGGAGAGGGAGGAGGGCGTCCCCAGAGGGAGAGAGGGGAGGTTCCGCTGTGGACATACCGCGAAGTGTCTCTGGAAGGCCTTGGGTCCTCGGTAGGTGTAGTTCCCACAGATCTCACAGTTGTAGTTGATGTTGAGGCCGTGGAGCTTGTAGAGCCAGTAGGGGATGGGCTGCAGAGAACTGGGTCCAGGAGCTTCAGCAGAACGGACCTCTGGAAGGTTCTACCTCTACTGTGAGAGCTGAAACAAGGAGCACTCAAGATTTGATCTGAAACGTTTCTGAAAGCAGAGCGTTTGCTGAGCTAGAGATAGAAATATGGTGACTAATACTGCGTTCACGGGGGCAGCTGTAGCTAGCGACAGAAGCAGCGAGTTTACATGCAAAAGTCAATAGTTGGCCTTGGCGTCAAGGCGCCCGCTTAAAATGTCCTTGGCGCGTTCGAAACGCTTACAAGCTGCCGTGACGTCGAGCAACTGAAAACGCAGTGTAGCGCATTTTGGCATCACAGCGTGCGTGGCAGCGCGCAAGCAGCGTTTACTGCTTTCGAGATGGAAAAATTGAATTTTGCTGCTCGACGCGCGCCCGCATCAACCAATCAGAAAGCTGATCTGGGAGCTTTAGCTGGGAGAGAGACACAGCGCTGATGACAGAGAACGCCTCTGATCACTTCTCTTAAACTGTTTAGCCAAAGCATAATTAACCCAAAATATATACATCTGCCGGCAGAATATGTTAAGCTTTATTATTCTGGTGCTGCAGATGTCGGATTATTTAGATGAAAAACACCTACCAGCCGCTTGGCGGTAAGCAGCGGAGAGCAGCCCGGCCAGAAGGCGCGCTGATGAATGGATTCCTTCTGTAGAAGCACAGCCCGCGGTTATGTAGGGGTCTGAAAGGCTCCGACAGAAAAAAAATATTGGGAGGCAGGATTGCCAATCTGGATGAACTGGCTGCACTGAATTATCTGTTTTCAGGTGTATGGCCTCACTTAAAACATATTAAAACTACTTTATTTCCGCCACTGATCACAGCAAATATAGCTGCAAGGCAGAAAGGATAGGTGAAGCTCCCGTAGCAGCGTCAAGACACACTTTGGACGCGGCAGAGCAGCAAAAGCTGCAGAAACAGCCTTGTCAGAACTAACTGGTACAAGCTTGGCAAAAATGAAGCAGCAGGCGCCATTTTGCTGCTTTTGCAACGTCGGTGTAAGAAACGCTTAGCATAAGGAGTTGTGCAAAATAATCAGTCATGGACGGTGCATGTGTGATTCTAATTTTTTGTGATCTACTGCATCCGATTCTTGAGCAAGAATGGGTATTTAAACAAAAAAATGAACGAAATTAAAATACATTAATGGATTTGGCGCACATCAGCCAAACCCAAGTGTAATACAACTTCCAGTCCAGCAGATGGCTGCGGAGGTGTTGAGCGCCTGCTGCTTTATGTCCCAAGCATGTCGGCAGCGGGGATACTGAGAGGCGAGTCATTAAGTACCGCAACAAAATATAAGAGGAACTGAAAATTACTTTAGCTTAGCAGCAGATGCATTTGAGGCTTTAAAACAAAGAAGGTAAAATGAAATTGATATGATGCACGTAATTTGCAAAAGGACCACTGAGGCGATGTAAACGGCTCTGATTATGTATTTTTATTTTGTTATTTTCTAAGTTTTATGAATCCTAAGATCTTTTTTGTCAGTGTGTGTCCACGCCAGTAAATAGTAATATTTCTGTCCAGTATTATTTGTTTCAGCTGCTAGCGTTAGCCTCCAAAAGTCGTTTCAATAAATACAGCTATGTATGAATTCAGTTGCTTTCAGTTATGTATCAATTGAAAACACGATCCAGATCACACCCAGCCAGTCAGCGGCGCTGGTAAGGGCTGCATCTTTTTCTTACAGTGTTCAGGGAAAATATCGCAATGCATCACGATGCATCGCAATATTTCAAAGTATCGTGATGCATTGTGATAGAATTGCATCGTGGCATGTGAATGCATTGATTGGAATCGAATCATGACTTCTTTGCCAAGAGCCACTCCTAATGGTGACCAGATCTGCACTGAAACAGATTAGCTGAGATGCTATTGAGGGACAGACGACGCTCAGATCCACCGCTAACCACTGCTTCCTTCCACCAACCTGCCCTTCCCTCTGCCTACACCTCCCAGAATGCTGTGGGGTTCTGGAGCAGAGCCCAGTGGACCCGCCCCCTCCTCTGGTCCCACCCCTCCCTCGGACCCACCTTGCCATCCCAGCCCAGCGGCAGGTTCTTTGGGTTGTAGATGATCTCGTTGTCTTCATCTTCGCTCTCGCGCTCTCTCCTCTCAGCTGCTCCTCCTCCTCCTCCTCACGCTCCTCCCCCGGCCTGGCCTGCCTTCCTCTGCACGTTCTCATGGGTTAGCTGCCTTTGTTCCTGGAACCACCAGAACCACAGAACCATGAGGCACTGGTACCAGAAGGACCAGGACCGGGACCAGAAGGCCGACTCACCCCCAGAACCTCCACGTACTCGTAGACCTGAGCCTCCAGGAAGGCCGTCTCTCTGTTCCGCTCCGTGTCTCTGAGGAGGAAGACAGGAAGCGTTACGGCGGCCCGGCCCACAAATCAGAACCATCAGAACCTGACCTACTTTTTGGGCCCTTTGGCTTTGGGGTTCTTGGCGAACAGAGCCTGGTCCAGGGCCTCCAGGGACCGGCCCTTGGTGCTGAACAGCCTCTGAGCTCTCTCCTCCAGAGTCCTGATCCAAACACAGACAGAACAGCAGTGACCATCAGAACCACAACCAGAAGGTTCCTCTGAGGGAGCTGGAACCTTCAGAACCTCAGGGTTCTGCTTGTCAAACCGGATCAATGGCCGGTACAGGCCGGTTCTACGGGCCCGTCCAGAACCGGCAGCCTTACCCTCCACATTTCAGACCCAGAGCCATCAGAGCAGACTTCAGCCGGTCCAGACCCAGAGAGGCCAGCTCCTGTGGGACAGCAGAACCCAGAGTTAGAGGCCGACCCATTTGGGCCCGATAAAGACGGAGCGGCAGAACTTTGGATCACCTCCCAGGAGGAGAACGCAGACAGGTCCAGGTGAGCTCCAGCATGGGTCAGAGCGCTGCTGGTCTCTTTCTGCAACAGGAACAGAAGTCATGGAGACACCGGATCAGAACCACCCACCCCCACTGAACCGGGCCGGGTCTTACCGGCCAGCCTGGGAACGTCCCGTTCTCCCACTTCTTCTCAAAGTCCAGCAGAACCTTCCCATAGAGCTCGTTCTGGTCCAGCAGAGGCTTGACCCGGTCCGTGTAGTCCTGCAGGTACTCCAGCAGCATCTCCAGGTACCTGCAATCCACAAGTTAGCAGCGGACCAGGACCAGCACCAGGACCAGAACCAGAACCAGGACCTACTTCTTGTACTCTGCGTTCTTGCGGTCCTTGGGGATGTCGAAGAGCTGGTCGAAGGAGGACAGGTAGCTGATGTAGTCCAGTTTCTGGGGACACAGGACGCAGTCAGTGACCCGACCCGACCCGCTAACAGAACCAGCAGCGCAGCATCCTACCTCCATCCCCTTCAGGTTGATGTACTTCAGGTAGCAGTCATGGAGGTCCAGGTAGCGGCCGTATCCCTCCTCATCAGTGAAGTCCACCATGTCTGAGGAAGGAAAAGGAACCGGCTCAGTCCGGTTCTACAGAACCCGCTCCCACCGCCAGAACTCCGAGGTCTGACCTCAGCCCGGCCCTGAACCCGCCCATCTGCAGGATGCTGAATGGGACCAGAACCTTTCTAAGTTCTGGTTCTACTCTTCATCTAAACCACAGTCTGGGTCCGGTTCCAATCAGAACTCAGAGGAAACGGACCCGACACAAAGAAGAAGAACCTTCCTGTCAGGCAGCTTCCGCCTGCTGATCATGGAGCGGGCACAACCTGCAGACGCCTAAGGTTCTACCGGGCCCTGAGCCGGGCCCCTGGACTCTGGGCCTCAGACGGGAGGGAGGAGCCAGCAGCTGCATGATGGCAGAAGAAGGGAGGTTCAGTGGCGCCCTGCAGCTGCAGCCAGTGGAGCAGACGACTGCGCAGCTCAGGAAACACAGACACTCCTACAAGCTGTTGGACGGAGGAGGACAAACTAGGACCACCGCTAAGGCTCTGGATGAAACCACTGAGCCCTGAGGACAGAGAGAGACAGGACAGAGAGACAGAGGACAGCAGGTCTTACTCTGCGCCTCGCCTCTGGGGTTGTCTCTGGCCTTCATCAGCTCCTCAAACTCTGCAGACATGGGGATGAAATCTTGCAGAGAGGAGAGCAGAAACCATCAGAGACCCACTGACAGGCTTTGCTGTTGGCAGGCAGCTCTGACCCGGTTCGGTCCGGTCTGACCCGGTCCGGTCCTCCTACCTCGTTGGGATGCTTGCGGTGGAACTCCTTGATGTGCTTCAGTCGGTTGTAGAACTCTGCAAACTCGTTTGGTCCAGAAATGGCGGCCAGCTCGTCTCTCCGCATCCTGATGATAGAAAGCGTTAATAAACCAGGATCCGGAGAAAGCACCCAAAAAGCAGAACCCTGGGGTTCTGGTTCTGGGACGTGATAACGACATCATCCAGAACCTTTGCAGAAACACTCACCCGTCTTTGTCCTCATAGGAGTCTCTCAGGTTGGCGCTGACCTCCATGTACCTCTGTGAGGAGACAAGCATAGGTCAGATCCAAACGGACCCTGGAGAACCAGAACCAGAACCCAACCACACCCCCACTGCAGATGGACCCAGAGGCGTTTTCAGCCTGTTTTATGGCTGCAACCCTCATTTCATTCAAAGCTCCTAAAATATAATTTCATTTTTTTATTCTGTTTTACAATAAAACACAAACAAAACAGAAAAATGACATTTTAAAAACTTTTTTACAGTATTTGGTTATTTAGCCGTTATGTTCTGGTTCATCAGAAATAATAAACAACCTGATGGAGCTCCTTCACTAAAACGCTGCATTCAGGTGTTTCTGAAATAATCCGTCAGATTTCTGCACCTATTGATGGTGTGTAGGTCAAATGTTCAGGCCAGTGGTGGTGCAGTCTAATGGTGAGTTTGGATTTTCTATAGGAACATCAATAGCAATATTTCAATTTAGCTCAAGTCATTAGACCTCTCCTATTTAAAAGTTTATGATCCAGTTTCAGTGATTGCCGGTCTATGTGAGGGGCGGAGCACGAAGAGCCAGGTGTGTGCAAAGGTGAAAGGTCAGGAAAAAGCAGGTAAGAAAACAGGGAATACTCCGTAAAAATTCCAAAAAATATCCGCTGGACTTGGTTTCTGGAAACCAAGTCCAGTGGATATTTTTTGAATTTTTACGGAATGACTATGACCTGGATGACTGAGAATCTTCATCAGCAAAACAGGGAATACAGCAGATAAACTGACACTTCATTCAGTCCATTGTTCTGTGTTTATCATGGAAGTAATTTAGTCTCATCAGGGAACGATGGAGGCCGTCATTAGAAAAACCCAAAAATCTGAGTAGATCTGGTCAGACAGCTCTCTGGGTGCTCAGCCCCCCTAAACCTCTGATCCTAGAACCGCCCCTGCTCAGACCCAAACCAGAGGAGCAGAACCAGAGGAGCAGGAGCAGAGGAGCAGAACCAGAGGAGCAGAAGAGCAGAACCAGAGGAGCAGGAGCAGAGGAGCAGAACCAGAGGAGCAGAACCAGAGGAGCAGGAGCAGAGGAGCAGAACCAGAGGAGCAGGAGCAGAAGAAGAGAGGAGAGAGTCCAGAATTCAGGGTTAGAAAGTTAGATCAACTTTATATCCAGGCTTTCAGCAGCAGAATAGATCCCGTTTCCTCTCACTGGGAGCAGATCTGGTTATCGCTGCCATCCATCCATCCTTCCATTAACCAACCCATCCGTCCATCCATCCTCATACTTACATCCAGCATGGCTCTAATGCGATGATCGGAGTTAATTTGCTCCCGCAGCTGAAACCAAAGACATAATAAAGCAAACGGTGAATGAAGGAAGGAACTCTGCGTGGCTGTGCTCGTTAGCCGCATGCTAACACTAGCCTAGCTAGCTTACCGTGGACTTTTTATGTAACATTTCTTTAGTTTTGGCGTCCATCAGCCGCTCCTTCTCCTCGTGGTATCGCCGCTGCTGTTCCAGGATGGTCTCCATGGTCGCTGCCTGCCTCACAGTTAGCTTACAGTTAGCTCACAGCGTTAGCCACCGGAGCAGCTACGATTGTTTTTAACGGCGGATGGACTGAGCAGCGGTCCGTGCTTTAAATCAGTGAGCGGGAAACATCGACCGAAGAATAGTTCCGCTGACAAAACGATGATAAAGTTAACATCATAGATATATATGGTTAATATATAGCATCACTTTGACAAAAACTATTAATTTTATGCATTTTTGCTTCTTTATTTACCTTGTTAAAAAATATTCTCGGGTTATTCCATGAAAACTGTTAAGTTTGGGTCCATAACATTCAAAGAGAAGTAGGAAGCATAATAAAACTGTCAGTAATACTTTAAGTGTCTAAAGCCATTGATTCAAGTTTAGTTGGTAGCATGAGGTCAAATAAAATTGAATAATAAATATATATTTTGCACATTTATAACTTTTTATGTTAAACTGCCAATACAGGATTTTCTCATGTCCCTCACGACCATTTTTCTCATTTGCATATAAACTTGTGAAACTTAAAAAATATTAAAATAAATCTCAAACATTTTTTGAATGTTATGGTATACAAAATACTTTGCCTCTTTAGTAGGAAATGTGTTAATTATATTAAAATGGCATAAAATTTTTTTACATTTAAATAGCATGATTTTTTCTATGTCCATCAATTTCATATTCCACCACGTCACACCATTATTATTTTGAGCCAAAATGCAATACACTTCCTAGAAGTGACATCACTAACATTAAGTGACATCACTAACATGAAGTGACATCACTAACATGAAGTGACATCACTAACATTAAGTGACATCACTAACATTAAGTGACATCACTAACATGAAGTGACATCACTAACATTAAGTGACATCACTTACACGAAGTGACATCATTAACATTAAGTGACATCATTCAAGAGTTTGAAGAAGACAAGTCCAAACAATGGTGAGTTCTGCTTTTTCTTTAAGAACATTTTTGGTACATTTTTCCTTCAAAATCCTTTCTGTTAACCATAGCATATCCACCCCGTCACACACACAAAAGTGGGAAAAACAATTTGTTAATCAAATTTTTAAATTATATTTGTATTAATCATTGATTTTTCATTGTACTTTAATGCTAACGGCATCATCAGGTTTTATCGTATCCAGAAATTGAGCCATATTGCTTTAGATTTTGGAATCATTGTGATGGTGGCAACGTTCTTCATATTGAATTAGTATGAAATATTAAAATCTCTTTAACACTTTCCTCCCCCAGCATCAAATTGAACAGTTTATTCTGTGTTATCAGGACAATATTGAGGATGAAAATGAGTCTGTTAAATGCAGCGGAAAATCAGAGGCTCTGTCGGTCACGCCGTAATGTAGATCCTGAAAGGAGGCAAAAGTATTTAGAATGTGAGCGAGGGAGATAGAGAAGGGATCTAGAGAAAGGCACAAAGACAAGGATACAAGATTTAAGGGAGAGAGCCAAGCATCAGAAAAGGAAAAAGTGGAGGAAGCATAAAAGTAGAAGGAAAGAGAGGAAAAACTTCCCCCCACCACAAAGTCCAGACTCTGATCCACAGAGACAGCAGCAGTTAAGGTCAGATTAGTAGAACTCACAGACACATTTGTCACTGATGGTTGAAGGTACAGAGTACAGGATTTATGGGGAAAATGTAAATTTAATCTTTAGCTAGTCTTTTAGTAAGTAGAATTACCAGAAACTAATAATGGCTTTTAGGTTTTAGGTGAGGGTGAAACCTTCATAGGGTTATGTTCCTCCATGGAAGCTGCCATGTTTCTATAGGGGCTGTTTCCTATGGAGGGGTGAAGGGAGGAAAATCTAGTGTGAGAACCTGCAGACTCCACTTTAGATGCCACATAATCCTATGGACTGGCCCTTTAAAATAGATTAATTGTTCATTTTATTCTTACAGGCAACAAGAACCAGGGAACAGATTGGAACACTATATGGTGCACTTTAAGGAGCACTGTGTGGAACACTATGTGGAGCACTGTGTGGAACACTATGTGGAGCACTGTGTGGAGCACTGTGTGGAACACTGTGTGGAACACAGAACTCCTGCAGGTCCAACAGCCAACATGATGAAACTCCCAGTCCCTCCATAAAAACCTGTATCACTCATCTAAGTGACTTTCATTGTGATCCAAAGGATTCACAATCTGCACTAGGTTTTTTATTTACATTTTTCTTTTAATTTTATTTTTATTTAGCTTCATATGTCAAACCAGAAACCAGTGAATGAGAAAGAAGGAGGAAAAAGACAAATAAATAAACTATTACAAATCAAACAAGGGTAAGGGCAGATAGGTAATGGTTCACAACATATTTTATTTTAAGTGCTTCTCTGTTTCACAGTTCCTTTATTCTGATGCTGTTTTGTTTCTTTTTCCCTCTGAATTAAATCTTGTCTTCAATCAAAGGACATGTCAGCTGATTGGTTGATAGGTGGAGCATTTTACAGGATTCAGATCCATTCTGAACAGCTAGCCTGACCCTAAGCAGGTTAGCTGTACAGAGTACGTTACCATGGTGACCAGCCTCGCTAAGAAAGAAATCCAGCTTGGTGGTACCAGGAAGTCGAGTTGAACCTGAAGTTAACTCAGTAATCCTGCTTCCTGGTTCATGTTAACATCATCAGCAGCTGAAGCAAAGCTCAGGTGGAGCTCAGTGGACCCGTCCATCTGTCCATTTTCTTCTGCTTTATTTGGGGCCGGGTCCCGGAGGCAGCAGTCTAAGCAGAGATGCCCAGACTTCCTGATAAACATACACTTTCTTCAGCTGCTCCCCGAGGCGACACCAGGCCAGCTCAGAGACATCGTCCCTCCAGCGTGTCCTGGGCCTTCCACCAGACCTCCTCCCAATGGGACATGCCTGGAACACCTCCTGAGGGAGGCGACCAGGAGGCATCCTGAACAGATGCCGGAGCCTCCTCAGCTGGCTCCTTTCAACATGGAGGAGCAGAGACTCTACTCTGAGCTCCTCACCCCGATCTGGAAGGGTGCGTCCAGACACCCTGCGAAGGGAACTCATTTTGGCTGCTTGTATTCCCGATCTTTTCCTTTGGGTCATTGCCCTGATCTCATGACCTTAGGTGAGGGTGGGAACGTAGATCGATCGGTAAATAAAAAACTTTACCCCCGACTCAGCTCCCTTTCACCACGACAGTCTGACACAGTGGCCGTTTACTGCTGACTCCACAGAAAGATCTCACTGCTGCTGTTGGCCTGGAAGATAAATTAGCTAAAACTTCCTGCTGGAAAACACGCTGCTGCCGCCACTGAATAAATACAATAAATGACAGATTAAAATGCTTAGTGATGGTCTGCAGCCCTAACTGAAACTAAGATTTTCTGTATTTACAATAAAAATGATACATCCATTAAGTAAAGGTTACAGGTCTCCATGTAGAAATGTTGATGCTTTGTCTTTGTTTTCTGTTAAGGGCCTGATTTTCTTTGGTTAGCCGATTCATTTGAAGCCAAACCATGATGTGGCCTCAAAGATCTGCTGTTTGTCTTTTACTAGTATATATATGTATATATATATATATATATATATATATATATATATATATATATATATATATATATATATATATATATATATATATATAAATCTCTACCACTAATACAGCTGAAAAAAAACATGAATTTATTAATCTATTTAAAATTTTTTGAAACCATGTAGTGATCATCTTTAATCTCATTGGTGTGTAATGCTATGTTCACACCGGACACGCTTCAAGCAGCAAAAGCAGCTGGTTCACATGCAAAGTCAGTGGTTGAAGTGCATCAAGGTGCATCAGAAGGTCCTGCAGCGTCTAGAGCATCAGGAGCAGCGCATCTAGTCGCATCTGAGGTAAGTGAAACTCTTCACAAGCAGCTGCTGGGAGTGGAAAAATGTAACTTTAGCTGCTGGACGCTCCACATCAACCAATCAGAGAAGCTGATCAGGGAGCTTGGCAGGGAGTCAGACGCAGCACTGATGATGCAGAGCCGCTATGATCACTCCTCTGAAACAGTTTATTAACGCCCAAATCAGGGGTGCCCAACCTTTTTTAAACCAAGATGTACTTTTGAAGTTGATGGCATGCAGAGATCTACCAAGCCAAACACAAGGGATGGGAAGGATTTTTTTTTTTTATTTGCACAGGTGGAGAATAAACAGTAAGATCAACAAACGAGGAAATGATCAATTGTGTCAAAAATAGGTTGCAAAACAGAACTTAACAATCTCATAAGAACTTCACACCATATCACTCACTCACCTCACTCACTCACTCACTCACTCACTCACTCACCTCACTCACTCACCTCACACTCACTCACCTCACTCACTCACTCACCTCACCACCCACTCCCTCACTCACTAAATAAACCAATTGATACACACACAGTCCAGTAGAGATGAAAATAACAAACATTAGAACTGTAAATTTAAAGTCATATGTTTATATCACTGTTAAAGGCTGCACTTTAAAAAAAGATAAAATTGTCCAGAGAGCTGTTCCAAACTAAATTTCTTTTTTTTTTTTTTTTACACTTTTTACACATGACAAATAAAATCTGTCAAAGTCTAAGATGACTTGAAAGCAGGAAGAAGGAGAAGGGAAGTCCACTATTTCAGAATGATGAACTTCACTGGGCGTTGGCAGAGAAACTGGCAGATGGATTAAAATTCAACAGGAAAACATATAAAAATAGGAAAATACTGAGTACAAACTATGTGGATGTGAAGATGTAACATACATAATGGGTTGTTGAATGTTTCAGAAACTCTTTAATTTTGGGCAAAAGTTCCTAAAAGTCTTTAGAAGAATCTGCCACGGCTCAGCCACCTGACGTCGGTTTGCAGCAGCAGATCAGTGTGGTCTGCATCTGCCTCCTGGGCAGACCACACTGGGCGCCACAGCTGGGCGGAATAAACGCCTCTGAAAACTCCCGGCCCGAACAGAGCAAGCGATCTTCATCGCAACGTCCATGACATGCTTCATATTTAAAATACTGCCTCACAGCTGTTGTTGCTGAATGATGCAGCGGTTGATCCAAAATTCCAGGAAAGTTTCAGACAGCTTGAACAGAGCAACCAATCCAGCAGTGCGCCCAACCATAGATGGAGCCCCATCAGCTGTGATAGATGTCATTATCTCATTATCTCTGCAGATTCCTCTTCGCGCTTTAGAGTCCCTGGTAACCTAGCAACTGTGACAAACCATGCCCAGCAATCAGCATGCATAAAAAAAGGTTCCCTGCATACTTTTTACTTTTCATTTTATTATTATGAAAATAGACGTTGGCCTCTCATGATCAATGATTTGATTAGTTTATTTTTAAAATGTTTTTTTGTCATAGCCATAAATAGGTCTACATTGTAAAACTTCTTGGGATCGACTGAAACCTAAAATGTAGTTATGTGCTATAAACTGGTTCCTGCAGTTTGTAGCACGGACCTGAAAAACGCTAACATCTACTTCCAGCCGCCACCAACAGGAGGAGAAAACCCTGGAGAGGCTCCCGGGGCTGAGGCAGCTGCTGCTGGGGATTCCCAGTGACAGCGCAGCGCCGGTGTTCTGTCAGATGAGCATACCCAGTCAGACCAGCATGTCCATAGTCAATACCTGTTTATCCCTTTTGTAATGTATAGGCTTTAAACTACCTTCTTTACAGGTGTATCCCTCTAGTCATGTACAAAAAACAATTTAATTACATTATACTTAATTATATGGCGACCTGACCTTAAATTGTATTTTTTGTGCATTACTAAAGGGATACATGCCTGTTGAGGTAGCTTTAAAGTCTAAAGGAAAAAATGCAAATCTGGCGTCTTGGCGCATGCTGCGTATTGACTGTGGGTATGCTGGTCTGATGGGGTATGCTGGTCTGATGTGGGGTATGCTGGTCTGATGGGGTATGCTGGTCTGATGGGGTATGCTGGTCTGATGGGGTATGCTGGTCTGATGGGGTATGCTGGTCTGATGGGGTATGCTGGTCTGATGGGCGTATGCTGGTCTGATGGGGTATGCTGGTCTGATGGGGTATGCTGGTCTGATGGGGTATGCTGGTCTGATGGGGTATGCTGGTCTGATGGGGCATGCTGGTCTGATGGGGTATGCTGGTCTGATGGGGCATGTTGGTCTGATGGGGTGTGCTGGTCTGATGGGGCATGTTGGTCTGATGGGGTATGCTGGTCTGATGGGGTATGATGGTCTGATGGGGTATGCTGGTCTGATGGGGTATGCTGGTCTGATGGGGTATGCTGGTCTGATGGGGTATGCTGGTCTGATGGGGTATGCTGGTCTGATGGGATATGCTGGTCTGATGGCATATGCTGGTCTGATGGGGGTATGCTGGTCTGATGGGGTATGTTGGTCTGATGGGGTATGCTGGTCTGATGGGGTATGTTGGTCTGATGGGGTATGCTGGTCTGATGGGGTATGCTGGTCTGATGGGGTAATGCTGGTCTGATGGGGTATGTTGGTCTGATGGCATATGCTGGTCTGATGGGGTATGCTGGTCTGATGGGGTATGTTGGTCTGATGGGGTATGCTGGTCTGATGGGGTATGTTGGTCCTGATGGCATATGCTGGTCTGATGGGGTATGCTGGTCTGATGGGGTATGCTGGTCTGATGGGGTATGTTGGTCTGATGGCATATGCTGGTCTGATGGGGTATGCTGGTCTGATGGGGTATGCTGGTCTGATGGGGTATGTTGGTCTGATGGGGTATGCTGGTCTGATGGGGTATGTTGGTCTGATGGCATATGCTGGTCTGATGGGGTATGCTGGTCTGATGGGGTATGCTGGTCTGATGGGGTATGCTGGTCTGATGGGGTATGCTGGTCTGATGGGGGTATGTTGGTCTGATGGCATATGCTGGTCTGATGGGGTATGCTGGTCTGATGGGGTATGTTGGTCTGATGGGGGGTATGCTGGTCTGATGGGGTATGTTGGTCTGATGGGGTATGCTGAAATTCTGATGGGGTATGCTGGTCTGATGGGATATGCTGGTCTGATGGGGTATGCTGGTCTGATGGTGTATGCTGGTCTGACTGTACACCGTAATGTGAGGGTCTGCGGCTCCGACAGAAATAATATTGGAAGGCAGGATGGTAATCTGGATGAACTGACTGTACAGAACCATGTTTTCGGAGGACTTTCTCACTTCAAAACATTTTCAAACTACTAATATATCAAAGCCGTTCTCTGGCATCGAACACAGGAGCAGCAGACGCATCCGGCCACACTTCACTGGACTGCTGACATTATTGTGGATCAAAAATGAAGCATCAGGACCTCGACAGGCAGAGTTTGGGATGAAAGAAGCCAGACTACCCATGCATACACAGGGGTTGGTTGTTTTTAATGCTTTTTCTCTGTTGCCAGGTAAAAGATTTTGAAGACAAGTCGGGCTCTGTGCTTCGGATCCAGCCCTTGAGAACCAGCAGAGATGAGGCCATCTATGAATGCACAGCCACAAACAGTGCTGGAGAGATCTCTGCACCTGCCAGGCTGATTGTCCTAGAGGGTGAGTTTTTTTTTTTTTAATCAGCCTCCCACTCACTTCAAAGACAATAGTTTTGGTGGGATTTTAAAGGCACTTCCACACTTTATTCACAGAACTTTTAACATTAATAGGGCTGGGTACCGAACATCGGCTCTTTTATGGTACCGACCGAAATGCTCGGTTCTACAGAGTATCGAAACATGCCTCATCGCTTCGGCTGTAACACTTAACGTGATTGCGTCATCCAGGAAAAATACACAGGTGGTCCCGCCTACAGCCAGGGTTCATGTGTATCTGTTGTGAACTGGTTGCAGCGTCGTGGAACCCCTTTAAAATGCCCCCAGGTCAAAAGTCGCGGCTTCACTTTATTAAGACTGATGCCAATAGTGCGCCAATGCAAATACAATACGTTGCACGGAAACAATTTAAGGGCAGAAAGTTGCTCGGTGTTTGACTGCAAGAAGAGCGGACCGAAAGGCGGCGCCACCATCCTCTCTCAGCAGCCCGTATGGGCAAAGCCAAGCTGGGTGAATCATGCTAGCGTTCACACGGGACGCAGCAGGAACAGCAAAATCACATCTGCCGCTTCCTATTTGCTGCTTGTACCAGCTTCTGGCCGCGCGACACAAACAGCTTTACCTGCTCTGTGCTGCTTGGTGCAGAAAAAGTGTGTCTGGCTGATGCGATGGATGCTACTCTATCCTTTATTTGCCTTGCAGCTATATTTGCTGTGATCAATTGGAGAATAAAGTAGTTTTATTATGTTTTAAGTGGGAGAAAATCCACCTGAAAATCAGTGCAGTCAGTTCATCCATATCAGCCTTCCAATATTATTTCTGACACGGAGCCGCTCAGACACCCCCACATACCAGCGGTGCGCTGTCAGTAGGATCCCATTCAACGGGCTTGTTTGTCTCCTGAGAAAGCAGACATGTTAATTTTTCTAAAGAAAAACTGCTAAGTAAAAAGGTCCTCACAATGTAACAGTAAATATTAGACACTGACTTGTTTGCAACTGTTCTTCTTCACTGAAAAAATTTTTTTATGTAAGAGGAAAAATTTAAATGGAAAAATCAGAGCTTAAAATAAAACTCAAGATTTGTACTTTATTATGTTGTGTAATTTTCTTTTTCTTCAATTGATATTATATAAAACTGGTTTAGAAAAAAGTATCGATTCAGGAAACTGGTATCGAAGTGAAGGTATCGGTATTGGTACCGGCACCGTAAAATATTTGAACAATACCCAGCCCTATACATTAATGAGTGATTTCTATTATTAATGGAGCTGCAGGTGGCTGCCTCGCTGCCTCATTGGCTCTTTGGTCCTTTCTGAGGTTATCGTCTCAGTATTACCACTAAACAAGAACTCCTAAACATTAGATAGTCCTCTCCTGAAATTATTTCTCTACACTTGGTTCGCTGTGAATCAGTTCCCTTCAGGATTTACTGCCATTAACAGTGCAAAGCCAATATGGTGCCAATAACGTGCAAATCTTAAGAGTTTTATTTAGCTTTCTTTCCTGATAATTAGTCCCTCTGTGGTGGTGTTGTCTCAGTGTCTGACTTTATTTTTGAGATCTGGCATAAACAATGTGTCTAGCAGAGGATATCTCTTTGCCGCCATGTTGCAGACAGCATAAAATAAAAAAGGGTGTTGTGTGAAAAAAGTATTTAACTCTACAGTTCAGTTAAATAAATGGAGATCGATTGATTTCAATCAGTCTGCACGTTATTTTACTTTGCAAAGTAAAATGAGACAAACGACACATCAACAGCCCTCACATCAAGATGTTCAGCCTTGTTCTGTTCTACACAATCAACAGCATTCCTAACAGGCCAAAAGCCTGTAACTTCAAGAAAAATCATAACATTTACACTTTTCTAACAAATGCTTATTTTAGGAGTTGTCATAAAATACAACTTACAACAATATTATTCTCATAATATTAAGACTTAATCCTGAATATTTCTTTCGGCAAGGTGACTGTGCTACCGACTCCGCCACTGTGTAGCCATTGTAGGAACTATTTTCCATAAGTATTGCACATTCTGGGGGCCGAAATCTCTCCTGGGGACCAATCCCTGGTCCCCCACCAATGCTGTTTAGCGTCAGGACTAAGGTTTAGGGTAGGGGTCACGGTTAGACTAAAGAAATGGTTTAGAAATGAATGGAATGCAATAGTAATTCCACTTAAGGATAGAAAAACATGATTGTGTTTATGCGCTTTAGTTTTAAATAGATTTTTGGGCAAAATTTCTGTTTCCTTGGTTCCAAACAGAGGACCAGATACCTGCAGGATTCCCCACCATAGACATGGGGCCCCAGCTGAAGGTTGTGGAGCGAACCAATACAGCCACGATGCTGTGTGCTGCCAGCGGAAGCCCTGATCCTGAGATTTTCTGGTTCAAAGATATGTTGGCTGTGGACATCAGCAGCAGTGCTGGGCGGATTAAACAGCTGCGTTCAGGTGAAGCAGTCTCTTCCATCTCTTCATATATAAATCTAATGTGGACGTTTGTCAAAAGTGGGTTTAGCTGAAGACCCAATAAAATAAACCACACAGATAATCAGCTGCATAGGAATAAAAAAATAAATAACTGCATGTGATCCTTAATCCCTCTTTCAGTGAAGGAGAGCATCATCTGTGGTGGAGCTCAGCGTTTCCTTTCCTTTTTGTTTTGTAAGGAATTTTTTTTAAATGTTTGATTTACTTTCAATGACCAAAAATGACATCTTTGGGTAAATAATATATTTGTATTAAATTAACTGCTGCCCATCAGTCTGAATGATCTGACTATTAGCAGATCTGTGCAGCGATATCTTGGAATAAAAAAGCAAATGTGGAGGGTTTGTTAAGGCTCAGAACACTGGACCCAGTTTTCGAAGCAGACAGAGAGTTTCAACTTTTATTAAATAAACGGATTTGAAGGGAAGCGTCTGAGGCAGGAATTTCTGCAGGGAGAGAACACAGGTTAGTGACTACGTCTATATGGTGGAGGATGATAGTGAACACATGAGTCACTAACCTGGTCTTAAAGTTCAGTTTGTGACCAGAGGACGATCTTAGTTCCAGCCAGTCGGCATCGGACGGAGCCCTGATAGTCCCAGATGCTGAAGTCCCGGAGAACAGGCAGGAGATTAGATCTGGGCAGACAAAGGTAGGAAGGATAATCCAGATCACGAAGCCACAGCAGAGGTAGAGGTCAGGAGATCAGAGATCCAAGGAGGTGCAGAGGGGAAATCCACGGCAGTATCAGGAAGCAGTTCCAGTGTTCGGTAAACAGGCAGAATCCAGCAGGAGTCCAAGGACAGATTAGGCAAACAGACCAGAACAGGGACAGGCAGACTCAGAGGTCCAGAGGCAGAACGGGTCGTTATCAGGCAATCAGAGCACCACAATCAGGCCAGTTATCTGCACCAAGATCACGATATGGTTGAATCACATACCATAACTAACCAAATGTTCTAACCATTGTGATTGGACTGTCTTCTGTCCTCCGTCCCAGTACCACAGTGAAATTGGTCCTAAACAGTATTTCTCACAGACATTCACCCCGTGGTTAATAATGTTTTTTTCTCTGTCAATAATGAAATATAGAGAAAAATAAATGTTCACAAAGAATGAAGTAAGGAATGCTCTTAAGAGGTTTTTAGGTAATGTGGCTTTAAAAAGTCGTTTTGTTGGGATCTGGAGGTCTCTCCACCTTCTCCAGCAGAGGGCGTTCTAGGTCTCCTGGAGCTGAAGCTGACTACCACACCTGCGGCTCATGAGCTCATCAGGAGACCTGCATTTAAGGAGGGGCAGAGCAACACTCCGGCGCCAGAGTGTTAAGCCAGTTATGGTTAGCAAACCTTAGCCGACCAGCCTGTCTGATTCTCTGACTTCCCTGAAGCCTGAATCTGAACCTAATCTGTTTTTTTCCTCTCTGCTTCTCAGGAAGAACCTGCCTGGAAACCTGAAACCTGGAAGAGTTTCTCAAGCGAGAAACCAAGCAGTCTGTTCTCAGGAGAACCTTGGAAATCCAACTCAGTCTGAAACCTGCCTGCCCGCTCTCAGCAAGAGCTGAGAGAGAAGCTCTGAACCTGCTCAGTAAGAGTAACTGCTCTGCCCTGCCTCTGCCTGCCTTCAGCCTCTGGCCCCTTCTGGTTCCCCTTCTCTGCCGCTCAGCCTGAATCTCTGAACAGAGAAACCAGTCGTGACCAGTCCTGAATCTGATAACCCCCTGACCTGTTTATTCAATAAACCTTTGAACTTTTTCTCCTGTTTCCGAGTGTTTCTGCATATTGGCTAGGAACCAAACCCATCATGACACGTTTTAATTTATCTCTAGACCCTTTCCCTCTAGATGGTGACTGATTGGCTAACTAGAACTGGGAGTTATAGTTAATCAATAGGCCATACAAACTAAGGATAAAAACAATTAATTATTATTAGTTGATTGATTATAACTGTAATTTGCTTATTAACCAGGGTTTTTAGTCTCTTTGATTATGGCTATTCAGCAGCGTTATTAATCACCAACCAAATAAATGTTTTCTCATTCATTTGGATGCTACTGAAAGAAGAGTGAATCCAGTGATAAATTGTTCACTGTGTGGGGAAATGAACACAAAAACCATGGGTTAAAAATACAATGGTACCTTTATTAGCTACTAATCACATAGCTTTTTATTTCTAATAACTATGCAGAAACACTAAACATTACTGAAAATTAGTTTAGTTTGTGCCTTCAAGTCGTTGCACATAGGAAGACGTTACTGGATATAACCTAGCGGAATATCTTCAGAACTGGCTCCAAATGACCTAAAACTCATATAGGGTGAGTAGAACATGATGATGTCACGGGCTCGAGTTGTACGCACAGCGCTGGGATGAAATGTCTTTAATGGAGGGGAAGAGGAGCCCCCATGATCCTCTCTGCTCCTCTCCTTTCTTCTATGGTTAAGGGATGAACCAGGTTCTATAGTGAATAGATGGGGCAGGTTCTAGCAGATGGGCAGAGATGAACCAGGTTCTATGGTAGAGAGATGAACCAGGTTCTATATGGTGAGGAGATAAACCAGGTTCTATGGTAGAGATGAACCAGGTTCTATAGAGATGAACCAGGTTCTATGGTAGAGAGATGAACCAGGTTCTATGGTAGAGAGATTAACCAGGTTCTATGGTGAAAGAGAGAGGTTCTATGGTAGAGAACCAGGTTCTATGGTAGAGAGATGAACCAGGTTCTATGGTAGAGAGATTAACCAGGTTCTATGGTAGAGATGAACCAGGTTCTATGGAGAGATAAACCAGGTTCTATGGTAGAGATGAACCAGGTTCTATGGTAGAGAGACCAAACCAGGTTCTATGGTAGAGAGATAAACCAGGTTCTATGGTAGAGAGATGAACCAGGTTCTATGGTAGAGATGAACCAGGTTCTATATATGGTGAGAAACCAGGTTCTATGGTAGAGAGATGAACCAGGTTCTATGGTTCTATGGTTCTATGGTAGAGATAAACCAGGTTCTATGGTAGAGAGATGAACCAGGTTCTATGGTAGAGAGATGAACCAGGTTCTATGGTAGAGAGATGAACCAGGTTCTATGGTAGAGATGAACCAGGTTCTATGGTAGAGATAAACCAGGTTCTATGGTAGAGAGTTAAACCAGGGTCTGTGGTAGAGACTGAACCAGGTTCTATGGTAGAGATGAACCAGGTTCTATGGTAGAGATAAACCAGGCTCTATGGTAGAGAGGTGAACCAGGTTCTATGGTAGAGATGAACCAGGTTCTATGGTGAGAGTTAAACCAGGTTCTGTGGGGCCAAGCCGCCTATGGTAGAAGAGATAAACCGGGTTCTATGGTAGAGAGATGAACCAGGTTCTACATGGTAGAGAGATAAACCAGGTTCTATGGTAGAGATGAACCAGGTTCTATGGGAGAGAGATGAACCAGGTTCTATGGTAGAGAGATGAACCAGGTTCTATGGTAGAGATAAACCAGGTTCTATGGTAGAGAGATGAACCAGGTATTAATTTAAGTTTGTGGTCCAACTGTTTTATTTTATCATGATTTTATATTTACTTCCTTTTATTTTCCTTCTATTTTACTATTTAGTTCATATAAAAGCACTTTTAGGTTTATTTGTACTGAATTGCGCTATACAAATAAACTTGCCTTGCCTTGTAAAGTTTGTGTTATGCTATTAAATCCTTATTAAACATCTTTGATTTAATCTTGTGATTTCTGAGATAAAAAAGAAACTTAACTCTCATCTTCTAGAGTTTAGGTCTAAATATTTGCTGGAGGCTTGTGCTAATACAAGAGTTTGCAAATTATTTCTTGTTCAGACTCTATGTTGCCTTAAAGGAACTTTAATTAGCAATATTTCTCTGTTTGTAGCTTAAACAAGTACATTTATTATTATTTCAACTTTATACTTTATTAGCTAACAAGCTGGGGTTTGAAATTGTGTTTCATTCTGTTGTTCTTCTTTTCTAATCCTGGTGTAATTTATAGAGATTTTACAATGATAAAATCAAAAAGAAAATTAGAAATTAAAATAAATGTTACAAATATGTTTATGTATGAAGTTCAGGTGAAAACGGACTCCTCCATTCATAGGTCAGTATTAGTTGCAGATTATATTCTTGATACATATAAGGTATTTTACTCCTTTCCCACTGGTCAAAAAAACAGTATAAACCCAGGAACAATCAGCTTTAGTGGCTGTGGGAACAACTCACAGAGGCGTGTCTAACCGGGTCCAATGACTCGGCAAGGGACCCGTGTTAAAATCACCTCGGCTCTGATCAGCATGCAGTGGGAACACCAGAGCCGGGCTGACACCATTGAATACATACGGATGTCAACACACTGCGTACACTGGTAAGACAGAAAATAGAGCTAAACCATAAAGCACACTGACTAAAGCCTGGTTTCTCCACATGTTGCTCTCCATTGTTTACTTTCCTGATTTCTGTCGCACTGTTGACATCATCAATGCTAACCCAGCATGATGGTGTCACCAGACACGCAGCATGAGAAAGACAGAGGCCACACAGCTTGCGAGCTAGGGGTCAGACCCAGCTTGTTTTGCCAATGGGGAGGAAGCCAAATGCTGCTGATAGTAAGCAGTTTGACCCATGTTTGAAAAACACTTGTTAACCTGCAAATTTTAGTGGGAAAGAGGCTATGGAGAGAGGGTGCAGAGATAAAGAGGTCAAGGTTCTTAATTTAGCAGATGATTCAATACTATCCGACTCTCACCAGTTTCCATGAGAAAAACATATTTTTATACAAAATAACTACAACAGCTCTTTGTTAGAGATATGAAGCACAGAATGTGGAGTTCCCTCATTTATGTAGGATTTAAAGTAGAGCTGCCACTGGATGAGGTTCCTTTTTGTTTTGCATACATCTTGAAGAAATTCTAGATGTTCTTTTATTGAAAAAACAATAATAGAACTTGCTGTATGAAATTATATCTCTTCTCCTTGGAACACCAAGGGATCCCCCAAAAGTGTTGGAGTAGTTTACAATGAATTGCATAGATTAATGAGAGACATTTTCCACAGTCAGATCTGGCCTACAAACTTTTCTATAGTCAAGCTTTAAAAGGGTCATAGAATGATTCCATAGGGTATTTGGTGCTGTCCCTTATGGTCTCTGAATAGGGTGTGTAACATTGGTTGGGTTGAAAATGGCATATTTGCAGTTCTATGCACCCTAATCCAAGCCTGGCTAAAAGCCCTAGAATGAAACAACAGGTTTTTTTGCCTTTTACGGTATGCTTATTAATATTTAGATCAGCTGTGCGCTGATTGGTTGGTTTAAAATGAGCGAAGCTGCTAAGCAAAGACACATTGTAGCAACAAGCACTCACTCACTGAAACATCCAAATTGTTGGTAGGGTGACCAGACATCCTCTTTTTCCCGGACTTGTACTACTTTTCATACCTAAAAAAATGCCCGGGGGGGATTTCCAAATCGTCTGGGATTTTGGTCAACTACAGCGCAACACAAAGCCGAAGCACACCGGGTATTCAAACCAAGCTGTCAGCCCCGGGGATGGTCCGGGAACCCTGACAGATGGGGGCAGGGAGCCAGTGGGGGACGGAGCGATCAAACCCGACCCAGTGACTATAACCTGGACACCGGCGGCCCTGTGCTTCCCTCCGCCTGCCTTACTGGTCCCCAGCCCCCCTCCTCTGGCTGAGAAAAGGCGGCTCATGGCTCTCAGCTGAGGTCTGGTCCAGTCAGCGGCTTAGGAGTCGACACTTCATGCTAGCATTGCTATCAACAGCTTAGCGACCGAGTCATACTTACAGCTTTCGGTTGTGATGGCCTTACGGTCCGAACAGACCCTCGTTTCAGTGAAAGAAGTTTAGCAAATCCTGCTTTGAACTGTCCAAGATTTTGAAAGCTGTGTTCGGGTAAATGCATAGCGTAAATGAACAGCTAAGCATCAAATTTTGCAGGGTTCTTCTGATAGACAAAAATAAGCCATGAATGTTGAGTCCTCAGTTTCTTGGGAAGAGTGTGAAAAATGTTCCCTTTCTCTGTGCAGCCTGGAACACTGCATTTACATCCATGGTTCTGGCTCATTTTCAATAGAGGAACTGCCTGCTTTGTGATTCTTGTCAAAGTAAACCCAACTTTAGGCTAAACAGCTAAACTGGTGTCTTACATCTTTGTGACCTCTATTCATGTTCTTGGGCCAGTGAACAAGTGGGCTGGTCTGTACAGGTCCTTCTCAAAATATTAGCATATTGTGATAAAGTTAATTATTTTTCATAATATAATGATAAAACTTGAACATTCATATATTTTAGATTCATTGCACAATAATGGAAATATTTCAGGTCTTTTATTGTCTTAATACGGATGATTTTGGCATACAGCTCATGAAAACCCTAGGAAATCAGGAACTACAACTAGTTCTTATGCTTCACTTATCTGGAACAAACTCCTGAAAGCCTGAGTTTTTTAAATCAAAGTTAAAAACCCATTGTTTGGAGCTGCCTTTGACTGGTAAATGGAGGTATCATTAGTAGTTTTGCAATAATACCGATACCAGTATCGGACAGGGCCCTGATCCAGCACTAAAATGGTGGTATTGGTATTGGCTAGTACCAACAAATAGGGCACTGATACCGTTTTTGAGATCCATCTATTTTATTATTATATATAACTTTTCCTGTTAGTATAATCAAGAGTTTGAAGCATCAATATGTAAAAAAAAAATAAAAATCCAAAAGAAATATCTCAGTTTTCAATCTTTCAGAGGAAAACTATCCTCATAAACTTATAGTCAAATCAAAATAAAATGCTATCTAAAAAAATCAGAGCAATGTTCACTGTTCATCACTTTTAGAGGCAGTGATGTAAAAGTTTACTAGATTAACAGAAGGAGGACCAGTGGTTTACTGGTTTACTGGTTCCTATCTGTCCTGTTCCCAGACTGGTTTCAGATAACAGAGGAAAAATATTTTAAACAGGAATAATAAAAGGGAAAAGCAAAATTGTAATCTTTTCATTTTGTTATATTTAACTAAAAGGCCCAACCTCCTATAATAGGTAAAACAGACACGCTAATTCAATACAATTTTTCTGAATCATCACTTTGATCCAAAGTTTACAAAATATTAATAGAAACAAAAGTCCTTATGGTTGTTTTTTAAAACCTAAAATGAAGCCTAGACGGAAGTCGAACTGATGAACTGAATTATTTACCTTCATCGTCCTCCGAAAAGCAAATCAGCTTTAAAAAACACCTCCAAGCCCAATCAGCATCCAGATTTCATCTTAAAAATCTCCAAATCTACAACTCAGTCTGCTCCCCAGCCAAAACGCAGGCAGTGGTGGTGCTATGTCTGATCTGATTCAGATGACCCCGACTCAACCCACCTCCATCCCCTTCTCCACAATCGTAGCTAATCTGAGTTTTCCATGGTGCTTCTTCTACTTCATCCCCATCAGTAAGTAATTCTTTCAGAAGTCTTACTGCATCTTGTCTCATCTCAACAATGCTTCAATTGAATAAGTTTAAATGTCCTGCCTCATTTCCTGCCAGAAGTAATTATATCCTTTCAACTTTTTAACATTTTGCCATGTTGAAACCACAAATCTCAGTGCAATTCATGATAAACTGAAACAAAATTGTTTCTTTGATCACATATCAAAGGCAAGGTGTTAAAATCATTCAATCATTAAATAAATCATGCAGCAGATGGCTTACTCTTTCTGAGCTATGTGGCATAGCTGCTTGTACTTTAACAAAAATTTGAGAAGTGTGCTTCAGTCTGTATTGCCTGTGACTTTCAGGGCTTCTACAACCTTTTTAATTCCTTTTTGCTTTTTTTTAATAAATGCTCCCTCTTGGAAAAGTCTCTTTACTTATTGCAAACTTTTGAGCACCATTGAAACAATACCATTAACAGATTTTTAAATGGATCCGTGTCAACCACACCAGATGCAACTAAGCAGCCTGAGGTTGGTTACATCAGAACATCTCCACCTTTCTTGTGTATTTCCTTTTTATGTGCTAAAATTAATAGGTTAGGTAAATAGGTAAATAAATAGGTTTTAAAATTTAAAAACCTATTTATTTAGAACAGACTTTGATTGTTACTGTTACCTGAGGTTGAAGTTCGTGGTCCAACAATTTGGTTTACTACCTGTTTTATCATGTCTCTATCTTTACTTGCTTTCATTCTGCTTTTATTTTGCTTCTTTTGTCATTTTTTTTTTCATTCAAAGCACTTTGAATTGTCTATGTACTGATCTGTGCCATAAAAATAAACATGCCTTGCAACAATGAACAAAATCTACACAAATTTCTCACAAAAAGTACCAAGTTTTACACAAATGCATTTTGAATTACGAGTCAAAGGATTCCAGTTAAACCGGCCCCACATGTAAATCTAAACATAGATGAGTCATGCATCCTGCATCCTGCATTACCCTTTGAAAAATATTCAAACAGGTTTCTATCTCTGGCTCTAGACTTTTGTCAATTGGCCTATTGACATCACCTTCAGATAGGGAAATCATGTTGAATACAGAAAAGCAAAGAGAATTCAAAATTGGCTTGAAAGCATGATTGACTGTACACAGAAACAAAGCTGAACAGGACAACTCTTTGAGAGATGTAAATTTCCTCCCATTCATTCAGTAATACAAGAACAGCAACTGCAGGAGATACTGAACCTGTAGCTTTAAGCAGTGACAAATCTATACATGGCTGATTGCCTTCATTCTGAATAAATCTTGGAGTAAATAAACATAAGTAATGATCAGTTTATTTGATTCTGAGGTCCATATAACGGGTACATTGAAATTATCAAAACATTTCTGATCCAAACAAATTTCAATCCAATTAAGCAATTTTAGGTGTGTGAAAACATGGAAGTGCAGTTGGTTCTGTGACAAAATAAATATGTAATCTACATAGTGGGTAGATGTTCACTCATTGGCCTTTGCTCAAGCATTTATGGTCACCAGATGTGTGATCTTGCGACCATCTTGAGCCAGAAACAACTACAGGGAGCAATGAGGTAACATCTATGTATGCACATCAAAAAAGTTACTATCATGCAAAACTGTGTTGATATTACCCAAAACAAACAAATATATGGTTGTTACATTTAATCAGTAAATTAGATGCTGCCACAACAGTTTATTTTAAAATTAAAAACATGCTTAATTTAAAAAGTTTCTCTTCACTTAAACTACTTCGAATTCACCTTAGTCTCCTACCTTTCCAAGCAGCAAGTTTTGTCCCATAAAGACTTTCGCCTTGTTACGGTTTTATTTTTTGTTTTTTTTTATATACCATATAGTTTTATCTTTGAGTTATCATTGGTTTTATTTCCATTTTCTGTTATTCTAGTTATTTTTGATTGTATTTGAGTTCTTAGGTATTTCTTGTTTTTCCTCTGTTGCCCTCTTGTGTCAGTCTCCATTTCCCTTCTAGACTCCTCTGTTCACACCTGTTCCCAATCTGCAGATTAGCCTCGTCTTTGTTTCTCTCTCCCATATATGCACCTCATGCTTAGTCACTGGGGCTGGTTTGTCGTTATTTCTTTGCTCCCTTGTATGAGCATTCCTGGCTCTCAGTTTTTGTGGATTTTGTATATTTATGTTTTAGGATTTTTGCTTCTGTTACCCTTTTTTTGTTATTAAATCTGCAAGTAACCACCTTCAGATTCAGTGTCTTCCCACACCTTTAGCTAAAACTTGCACTTTTTCTCAATCATTACCAAATTTTAGTAAGTTTTTCTTCGACATGAGGTGCCCTTTTGGTTACAATTTCCTCAAAATCCTTTGCCTGTTCTGCTCTTACCTTCTTCACTACGTACTCTGCTTTTTTTCTTTGATCAGTAAATCTAGATTTCAAGAGAGGCATGCCTCACCTTTCCTGTGTTTTTGTTTTCTGTATAATACTTCTGGACGTTTTCTATGCTGAAGCTGTCAATAGAAGGGAACTGCTTGTTCCACCAAATATTGATAATGAATCCTTAAAAAAAATCCTGCATCTGGATTATGATATGGATCATCACCAAAATTTTACAGATTGTTTCTTGGACGGGGGTGCACCTTTGGGGAAAACACAACAAACTTGCCTAACAACATAACCTCCTTGGACAGACAGATAGATAGAAGACAACCTGATTTACTTTCCACTGTTCCTTCCTATTTAAGCTAAAAGGTCATGCATGTCTGATAATATGCAGACACAACTGTTTCTTGCTACTGTAATACACACATACAGGTGCTGGTCATAAAATTAGAATATCATGAAAAAGTAGATTG
>JAGKQL010000018.1:30537430-30548873 GCA_018398635.1 Cyprinodon brontotheroides
AGAAGCTGCCCCAGATCTACCGGGATCCCAACGAGCAGGGCGGTCGCCCCCCCCGGGAACGAGCAGAGAGCAGCAGCTCAAATGGAGAAGGCCAAGACCTCTGGGAGGAGAGGACCTCTGAAGGTTCTGCCATCTCTGCTCCCAGCGACGGCAACGAGTTTTATCCTCTGACAGGAGGACGGCCGGGGACCCAGGGGCTGCTGTACGGCTCCCCTCTGTTCCCTCTGCTCAATAACGAGGTGGCTTCAGCCCGCAAACAGATCCAGGCCAGCGTGGAGCAGGCCATGGGTCACTGCCGCCGAGACAACCTGTGGAGGAGGCTGTTCCATGGAGACCATGTGGCCCTGGACAAGCTGAAGCTGGCCAGGCTGTCCTTCACAGAGCTGGAGGAGCTGCTGCAGGCGGTTCAGAGTCACTCAGTGGGGGACATCGACCCCCAGCTGGTAAGATTACCACACCTGGATGAAACTCCTCCAATGTAAACCTCAGGGCCTCAGCTCCATGTGAAATAAACGGGTCTGATCAGTTGATTCTTCGCTGACAGAGACTGTCCTGGTTTGTCGTGTTAAAGGAAAATTCCGGTCAGCGAGGAATAATCAGTGGATCATTATTTATCCCTGAAACTAATACGTTTGCGGTGATTTGATGAATTTAGCGTTAATCAGTAAAAAAATAAAATTATTTTCGTCATCTTCTTCACTGAGTCTAGGAGCGGCCATCTTTGTCCAAATCTAGTAGCCCCTCCCTCCTGCCATCTTCTAGCAGTGACGTCACGGTGCGGTAAGCCTAAGCGCCATTCTCCCCGCTTTCCAAGCTAAATCAATGGGAACTACTAGACACATCTGCAATCAACAACAATTATTATTGAAGATTTCCAGAGGACTTCACCATTGAAATTCACCAGAGCTATAGTGAAACTGACAATACCCACGTGCATGGCAGGCTGGATGCTGGAATACATCGAGGGTAAAAGTGGAAAAAGAGTTATTCACCTTTCCTGATTCCTGATCCTCCCACGTGTGGACGGGTTGGTGCGTTGGATCGCCAACTTGAAGAGGGAGGATTTGCCATCGAACTTCTGGCCAGAGAAAAACCCGTAATATGTAGCCAACATTTGGAAGAAGAATGTTTTCAAGATGACTTGGATAATGGCGCGTTGTGACAAACACCAGATACAGCACTGGGACTTGATCAGCAGCCGATACCGCACCGTGACGTCACTAACCAGTAAGGTGGCAGTAGTGTTCTTTGACAAACATGGATGCCTCCCAGTAAAAGCACATTCACATGAAAAATTACTCTGAATTAAAACACTGGGATCATTTATTGAACAGGATGGAACTCATTTCAGATTTAAAGAACTCCTTTAAAAGGGTCATAGAATGCAGAACAGAGTTTCCATTGTAGATGAATAACGATAGTTCAGTGGGTGAAAAAGCTTCAACATCTCCTTTCTCTGCAAATCTCAGAATTCTAAACTTTCACCATAAAACAGGTGAATCCAAACGAAGCACCGAGGTGACGTAAACTGTGGGATGTTGCCTTATTTGGTTCTGGTCTGGACTTTTGGGGGGGTGGATGGGGGTGACCTGGCCACCCTCCGTCTGAGGAGGGGTGGCTCCTCCGGCTGAGGAGCTGGGGGCCAGGAAGGTAGACGGGGGGAAGCAGGGTATCCCGGAGCTACCGTCAGCGAATGGGGTTTGGTAAGCTCCGTCCCCCGCTGGCTCCCTGCCCGCGTCCGCCTGGGTTTCCCAGACCAGCCCCGGAGCTGACGGCTCGGTTCTGCTGCACTGTAGTCGACCAAAATCCCGGACGATTTTGAAATCCCCCTCGACATATTTTAGGTCTGAAAAGTAGGACATCTCAGTGAAAAAAGAGGACGTCTGGGTCCCCCTAGCATACCGCCAACACTCTGATGTTTGTGCGAGTGAGTGCTTGCTGCTATGATGCTGCCTTTTTGCTCAACAGCTTGCCTCGCTTCAAACCAACCAATCAGAGCAAGCACAGCTCATCCAAATATTCTATGATCAAACCATAAAAGGAAAAGAAACCTGCTTGGTTTCCCATTCTCTAGGAGCTTTTAACCAGGCTGCATTAGGGCTCATAGGACAGCTAATATGCCATTTTCAGCCCAACCAATGTTAATAATCTTCTATTAGAGACCTGAAGGACCGGAGATACCCTATAGTGAATCATTCTACCACCCTATTAGAGAGACCTGAAGGACCAGATACCCTATAGAATCATTCTATCACCCTATTAGAGACCTGAGGACCAGATACCTATAGAATCATTCTATCACCCTATTAGAGACCCTGAAGGACCAGACCCTATAGAATCGTTCTATCACCCTATTAGAGACCTGGGCAGATGACACCTATAGAGATCATTTTCTACATCACCCCTGGCCCAGAAACCACGAGGGACCAGATAACCTATAGAATCATTCTATCACCCTAATTAGAAACCTGAAGGACTGACCCTATAGAATCATTCTATCACCCTATTAGAGACCTGAAGGACCAGATACCTATAGAATCATTCTATCACCCTATTAGAAACCCCAGAAGGACCAGAATACCCTATAGAAGTCATTCTATCATGCCTATTAAGAGACCTGAAGGAAGGCAGATACCCTACTATAATCATTCTATCACCCTATTAGAGCCCTGAAGGACTTCAGGATACCCTATGAGAATCATTCTATCACCCACTTTCCCAAAAGATTTGCTGTCTCACCTTTAACCTCTTGGAGGTGGCAGCCTAGTGGTTACAACATAGAACTTAGAATCACAGAGTTCTGAGTTGGGAGACCCAACTCCACCAGAACTACACCACAGTGGGTCCTGAGTAAGACCATAACCCCACCTGCTCCCAAAGGGGTTGGTTAAAATGCAGGTTTCAAAATTTTTATATTTGGCAGTGGAAGGACAATAAAAAGCTCGGAAAAACCCCAAACCTTTAAGGAGCCTGCACCGTTTAAAGCGCTCTGCTCTGACTGTCTGAGGCTCCATGTTTTCGCGCCAGATTAAAAGGCGTTTTCTTTTTGCAGGATTATTTCCTCCAACATGAGTCCAGCGTGGTACCAGAGCCTGATCAAAGTCCTGTTGACCCGATTCCCTCAGAGCTGCAGACACTTTGTTGATACTTGGCGTCCAGTATCTGGTGTATGTTGCTAAATGGTGGTGCTGGTTCCTCTGATGACATCATGGTGGAAGCAGTTAGGCTGGTTGATCTTCAGGCTAATCTAGATCTGTGTCTGGAATCTTTTCAAAAGCGGTTCTGAACCAGAAGTTCACAGGACTGCTTTGTGTTGGTCTTCCTGGACATCCAAGCAGGGAAAAAACTGGCAAAGTAGATCCAGTAATCTGGGACGCTTTCCACCGAAGTTCTCTGCTTCTCATAGCTTTGTTTTCTTCCTCCAGAGCCACTGAAGGTTTGTTTTCCAAAGCACGCTAAACACTCAGCCTCAGGCCAGCAGCTGTCACTCCTCATCAGCTAATTGTCCATGTACCACCACCTGGAGTCTGTCATCATCTGCTAAACTGCTTTAACCTGGCGGACTGGGCTGCTGTAAACTTGAAACGGGCTTGACGTGCAGCTCGGGTTCACCATGACTGATTGACCAGAGGCTGCTTGGGGAGTGAGCTGAAGTGTTCCGTTTTGATGGTGAAACTTCCAGCTCTGCTGCAGTGCCCACTACCACGCGGTCTATTCTAGAAGCGGCTTACATACAAACAGCTGTCGCGGTGGTAGGAAGTCTGCCGGAGGCAACAGCAACTCCGATTCATGAATTACTGTTTAAAACTCCATCCGATATTTCGAACCGCCGAAGGACTGGCTTGTTTCTGACGAGGCTCACCGTCCGCTGAGGTCTGAGAATGGATCAGAACCAGGTCTGTCCTGAGAACTCAAGGCCGATACTTTTACGCAATAGAATCTGTGCCAATAACCTAAACTTTCTACCTCATTCTGATGAACACCGATACATCGGGAGGCTGAATAAACTGGGTCAGAAACCATGCAGAAAGAAGGCAGCACTTTGGTAAAACACTTTGTTTTACTACTTTTTCTAGAAAAGGTGGTTTAATGTGATGCTGTTATAGAAATGAACTCCAAAACCTTCAGGGTAAAATATTGCTTCCCATGAAATACTAGAAAATATAACTTAAGTAAAAACTAGGCTCAAGGTGCTGGAGAGGTTTTAAAACTGATTTTCCAGAAAGCCTTGAAAGTTACCCAGAGCGGGCCGGTGCTCTTGGTCCTACCGTGAATTACTGTCCTCAAGTGTGCTGTGAACATGTGGCCGCGTAAACTTTACATCCGAGAGCCGGTTCAGGGACCCAAAACATCTGGGCTTTTTAGAACCTTTTAATAGGGTTTCCACACATTCAGTTTGTTCTTCCTTGGTTTTAAAGGTTTAATCGTCACTGGACTTTCGAACTAGGTTTGAGAACGTTTTCTCTTCAAATGGGAAGCACTTCCAAATTCAAAATATTCATCTGGTTTGATTTCGGTTTTATCGGCAACCAACGAAACTGGTTTGGCACATGCAATAAAACCGATGAGCAGTTACCTTTAACGGCTTCTTTGATGCTACATACGGCTCTTTGTGAACATAAAAACCGCCTCAAGGCTTATTTTGGCTAACCCAGCACTGGGAAAAACAATCAAATGGTAAAGTACACCGTGTATTTGTCTTAACCAGCTAAAATAAGAAAAGAACATTAATCATGGTAAATTCATTTTCCTTCTTAAATATTCGAATGAAATGCGCTGGGCTCAAAGTGTCCTGTTGTGACATACTATTTTAAGGTGGCAAAATTCTTCCATTTATTAAAATATACCTCTAACAATAGCCCATTTATTCAATTCATTTCTTTTAACATAGTATGTTTTTCTTTTACCTTTTCAGTGACTGCCTCCTGCCGAGGAGAAACTTCCAGTTCAGATTTTTTGCAGTTGGACATATTTTTACAGCGTTTTGATAGACATGCAATGGTAAAGCGGAGGATTGAAAATCAAATCGATCGAAGCGTTTCGCCTTCCGGCCGCAGCAGAAAAGATCTGGTCAGCTTATGCGTAAAACTTCCATCAAATGCCGTGCCTTATCCATGACGACATGAAAGCCGATACCTGCCGCTCTCCACTTGCCATTTCCAGGAATTTGAGAGAATTCCATGACTGGATGCATCTGCTTCCTAGATAGTAAATCTTTGACCAATCTGACTGATCTGATTGGTTCGTTCTCTGCAAACTTCCTCTATCAGCCAGATAGAAATGAACAGAATTGCGTTGACTTATATTATCTGCAGGACGACCTGCACGCAAACTTGTTCAGGAAATCTATAAATGATCTTCTGACTATTGGCAGTGAAGAAGAGCATAAAAACCACGTTTACCGAGCTTTCAGCATAGCTGAGCTGTTGTGTAGGAGTCAGGGCTAACACATCTGCCTGCCATCTATGTCGCCAAACCAGGCTGCAGTGAATCAGGCTCCTCATGGTGGGAAAAATACTTTTATTCATTTTAATTTAGAATCTAATTTAGGATAATAAAAGGAGAGGAGGTGGACATTTTGAAGGGCGACTAACAGGCGTTCAGATATTTATTTGCAGCTGCATCATACAAATAAATAGTAAAAAAAAAATCTTACATTGTGATTTCTGGATTTTATTTTAGATTATGACAGTAGACATACACCTATGATGACAATTCCAGACCCCATCCTCACCGTTTATTGAGTTTCATTCATGCAGGCCTCAGAGCTGCGAGGCGTCTGAGGGAGAGGAATGGTTTTTCCTATTAGGGATAAAAATGACGGCTCTCAGAACAAGCTGGACTGTTTCTTAGGAGTTAATTCATAACATTTACCTCGGTTCATTTAACTGGACTGTATATTTGAATACCTTCGTTCCAACGACAATTTGGCGTTGCCGGCAGGATCTCCCCGTCTGATTTTCCTGGGAGCCGTTATGACGGAAGTATCTGATCAACCTGGGATTAATTCCTGGCCTGAACCCTAACTGATGGAGGACTTCATGGTTCCAGGGGTCAGCAGGAAATTAACGACTGATGTGGCTCGAATAGTTTAGATCTTAAATGAATATAGATGTAATAGTTTCTAAAGGGATGGGATTTGTTTTTTTTTCCACTTGAGAACAAAAAGACCCTCTGCAGGAGTAATACCTGGAGAGCTGTTGTTAAGCACCACGAGGAAGCTTCGTAAATATAGCCAGATATTTGATTTAGCTGAGACGTCAGTAAGCTAGAGATTTATCCAGGTTGGCTCCAGCATACAGGGGTGCATATGGATTATGGGCAAATTTCCAGTAGATGAGGATAAATGGGAAAGAGAATTGCAGTTCCAACGGATTTGAACAAGAGGCAAAGATCCAGGAAATCCCCTCGGCGCCAGAAACGGGTTCAAATTAGCTTAAAGGCAGACTTTAAACACTATACTGATAACAATTCATTTTAATATCTATGGTGCTTTAAATGGTAAATGTCCTGTACTTATAAAGCGTCTTTATTCAAGTTAGAAGACTTGACCAAAGCGCTTTACACTACATTCATTCACCCATTCACACACTGATGGTGGCAAGCTACATTGTAGCCACAGCTGCCCTAGCTCACTGACAGAATCGAGGCTGCCGCAGTGCTCTGGCTCCACCGGCCCTCTGACCACCATCATCGCAGATAATGCAGGTGAAGTGTCTTGCCCAAGGACACAACGACACTGAGTCGGGGCTTGAACCTTCGATTTCAGGGCGAATTCCTACATCCAACGCCACTGTCGCCTTTAGAGAAAGAAAAACTCCAAACTCTTATAGGAAATGAATAACTGATGGCTAAAAACTCAAATCCTTAAAGTAGAGCATAAAATAAGGTGAAATTAAATGATTTAAAAATTAGTGAAAAGACTGAAGGAAGTGTGTTTTGAAATCAGATGACTTAAAGATACGAAGGATTAAATGGAGCAACAAGACGACATCTCACTCCTGAAAAGGCTTTCTCTATATATGAAGATGAACAGCTCAGAAAACTCTTCCTTCCATTAAACATTGTTTTCCTGCCTTTTAACGTGTTCTCCATGCAGGATTCAGACCCCCCCCCAGACAAAGCACTGCTGCTTAATGGTTTCCTAAAGGGGGAAACAACAGAAGAACTGTTCTCTCAGCTCCTTTGATTCATACGTGGATATTTTCATACATTCCCATTAATGAACGGTTGTTTGCTGATGTTGATCCTTTTATTCTCAGACACACCTGAGTCCTGCTAACTTATCGCACTCTGAATCTGATCTCAGTTCGAATGAGCACATCCTGTGATAAATCCTGGGCGACGTCTAATGCCTGGTGTGTTCCAGCAGAGCCCAGGCACACAAGCAGCTTCAGATTTAAAGAGAAAACAGATTTAATGGGATTTGCAACACGCAATAAAATCTGAATCTAAATATTTTAACAGGAAAAAACATGTTATGTTTAAGCGGAACATCAGGAAATAAAAATGACTGATCTGGAACTGACTCTCAAACATGTTCTGGATGATTTCTAAGCAGAACTGCTCGATTCCCTCTGAATACATCGCTGATGAAAAGCGGCCTCCATTTTTGGTTCTGTCTACTTTGGCTGGATCTTTCAGACTGAAGCAGAACCAGGAGGGAGGATCCAACAATATTTACTGGGTCATCATTTTATCTCACATTTAATAAAACAGACATTTTATGGGGAAATCCTTTCTCTTCATCTGGAAGGCGATGCGGTCCCCATGGTTACTGGGCCCAGTATCGTTTGATCCAGCCCAGACTCTTCTCTGTGGACTCTGCAGGGAACAGAAGCGGTTATCAGTCGACGCCAATCAACAGTCAGATCAGGATTCCAGGTGAGACGCACCTGACGGCCTGTATTCACAGCCCAGGTAGCCCCGGTAGCCCAGCTTCTCCAGCGTCCTGAACAGGTAGCCGAAGCTCAGCTCCCCGTCGCTGTCGGGTTCATTCCTGCCGGGGACCTGAGCGATCTGAACGTGACCTGAAGGACAGAACGTCTGTTAGAGCGCCACCTGCTGCACATCACTGTCCTGAATGGGAGCAAAGTGGCTTCCTGCAGCCGCTTTCACGTCGTCCTGAACAGCAGAGCCTCAGTGGACCAGAACCTGCTCCACGTCTGCACTCCTTCCCATAGACATTATAAACACAGACGCCTCATTGGACGCTGGCCCACGTGCCTAGAGGGCGGCCATCTTGGATCAGACCATAGGAGGCACCTTAGATTGGATTTTAATCACATAAGAGACTCAGAGATAATATTACAATAATTACAGAAAGACCAAAACTAATTCTAAAATTAACTTTCAGTTACATTACACAGATTTATTTGGATTAAAAACTAAACTGAACTTAAACTGGATGAGATAGTTTAAAAGTTATATATTTGCAAATAAATATTAATATGATAAACACAAAGTTTTATATAAAAACATGTTTTACAAATATATATTTATATGATGTATTTTTAAGGATTGCTCTTTGATAATAAGTATTATGATCTATAGAGGAAAATTAGTTGTGATTTACAAAAGAGAGTAAAGTTATTTGTTTTTCTTTTTATTAACTTAATGTTAATTCTTATTTATTTTTTCTCACTGTCAGGACTTTTGTTATCAAATCTTAGTGAATGGTAAATTCATGTTGTGTCTCAAGGCTTTTTGTCTTCATAAACTGATTAAAACAGATGTTCATAGATGCATTAATAATGAATAAAAAACATAGTTTGAAAAAGTTTTAGCCCAGGGTCGCTTTTCTGCATGGAGTCTGCATGTTCTCCTGAGCATGGTGGGTTCCTTCCTCGGGTACTCCATAGGCTTCCCTCCCACAGTCCAAAAACATTCTGACTAAATTAATTGGCTTCTAAATCCTCTTTAGGTGAGTGTGGAATGATTGTTTGTCCTGCTTGTCTCTGTGTTGCCCTGGGATGGACTGGAGACTCCGGGCTAAGATGGACCCCGCCTCCGGCCAAGACTGTTAACTCTGAGCTGTAACAAAAGTAATTTCCTCTCTGGGACATTAAAGTATTTCTGATTCTGATTCTGACAGATGGAGATAGACCACCAGCACCCCTCCCCAACCCAGCGTGAAGGAAAAATGGATGGATGGAATTTCAATCGACGGACGTAGAATTTGACTCCAAGGTTATTAAGAAAGGTGTGAATGTTCATATGGACGTTGGCAATGAAAGTAAAAAAAGAACTAAATGCTGCCTTTGAAACATTTGATTTAACCCAGCGTGTGTCTAAGGTCACTAATAACAAAGGAAACACACCAGACATCCTCAAACTCAACGATATTTCTGACATTTTGAGTTAAAGAAGCTTCCTGGATGGAAGAGAAACGTCTTCAAACTTGAGAATAAAGTCCAGAGGATTGATTTTTAACTATTTTGAAAAATCTTCTCATGTTTTAGCAGCAAAGCATCTCTGACATGTTGGAGCCATATGAACCACCTCAGCCCTTCAGATCCTCACTGAGGCGTCTCCTGGTGGTCCCTAGGGTGGTCTATTGGGCAGTTTAGTCAGACTTTTTTATTTAATCGTATCAATTAACTCCAGCTGTTGACCTCCAGCACAGTTAGAGCGGTTTAAAGCGTGCGGATCATATGGGATCCTGAATGGGGGGGACCTCGGAGCGGTTCTGGCGTCCTACTCACCAATGATGGGGAAATACTTGTGAATGTTCTGGGTCAGGTTTCCATCCATGATCTGCCAGTGATAAAGGTCCTGAAACAGCGGAGGAGACAGTGAGACCCTTAGAACCTGCTGAGGCGGAGCCTCTCTGCCGCAGCACCGACCATCTGGAGCTGGATGTTGGGCTTTCCAACCTTCTCCAGGATCGCTGCAGCTGGAAGACAGGAGAAAGGTTTTCAGCAAACGTTACGCTGCTACAGCAGAGAGGACGTTAAATTATACCAACTCTGCTGCAGCTCATTACTAATCTCTGCTAAACCAATCACAGCGGGAGGCGGGGCCATAATGCAGCAGGACTTTTCTGTTAGCGTAGCATTAATCTTTTTTATCGAGTCCATTCTAACCTATTTTAACATCTGGCTGCTGGAAGACGTGTCTTCATTTCCCTCACAGTCCAGTTATCTGATTGGTTCTAAACTGTTTCCATTGAGCCTACAGGTCCCGCCTTTTTAGGCCGCACTCCACCCTCCCTCAGGCTGGAGGCGGTCTGGCTGTTAACTACCTCTACACATTCCCTTTTCAAACTGGGCGTAATACTGGAGATGAAGGCCGAGTGGCGGCAGCCTTCAGCAGCCTCACCTTGATGAGGCGAGTCCAGGAAGTAGCGGGGGTCGGTGATCCTGCTGTTGATTGGCTCAATCAGCCCAGTGATCCCTTCCTGTTGGACCCATTCCCATTAGTCAGGAAGAAAACCTGCCTACAATTTTACATTTTAAATAATTGTAAGAAATGGGAAATATTTTATTATTCCTTTGGGACAAAAAAGTTAATTTAATTATTTAATGCATAGTGAGAAATATCTATATTTCTTTCATTCACAGAAATGTGGCAGTTTTGGGTTTCCATACCTGCTCCAGGCGCTTCAGTCATTCTGGGGTCAAATTCAACACACCTGTAATCAATCCCAGCTGGTCTGGTCTTACTTACAATAGATAACCAGCTGCTGAGCTTTTTCCATCATTACAGCTCTGGAGAAAATTAATGTTCTGCATTTTTCCTGCAGCGAAGGGAAGCTTTATGTATTTTACTTTCAGGAGTTTAGATCCTGAATCTGACCAGACTTTTCCTTTAAGTGACAGAAAACTGTTTAACACTGAGGAATTCCTGTTAACGGCTCTATAATCATTTTTTTTTCTCTTTAGGCTGAATAAAGTATATTTTTTTATTTGTGCAAACATGGGAGTGCAGATTGATGTGGAGCTGCACCACAGAGCAAATATTCCTGCTGGATGGAGATCTCTGTGAAAAGAAAAGCAGAATGTTGGCGTGGAACCTTCTGGACTGTATGACATCACTTACCTTGGAGAGGATCTCTGCTGCATAGCGTAGATTCTGAACAAACACCTCCTCCATTTCCCTGGAGACGGCTGACCTGGAAGCGCCGGCGGGGATCCTTCCTGCCATCAGGTGGATCCTGCCCCGCCCACAGAGACACGCCTTTATGTCTACACTCATTAGGATCTTCCTTTGTTCAAATCAATCTTCCAATAAATGATCGTTCCTGACAGACAGACTGTGACCTCACTGTGCTGTCATCAAAACACCACCAACAGAACCTCAGCTGTTCTTTACATCTTCCACACTAACCACTACAGGAACACACCTGGTCTAGTTAAAGCCCGGCTCAGGATGTAGAAAGAGTGGAACCTTTAATGGTTCCACAGGCTCCTCTCCTGTGGAACCAACTACCAGTTTTAGTCCG
>JAGKQL010000018.1:30567386-30598045 GCA_018398635.1 Cyprinodon brontotheroides
CACTCCAGCACCAGTTTCAGGCTTGACTTTGCATATTAAAGTAAAATTCAGCGCCAATGTTTCCGGCTGTCTGAGCGCCAAAGTCTTAAAACAATTTTATCAATAAAATTCTTCTAATTGTCTTTTTGTTGATGAAGATTCCCAGTCATCCAGGTCGTAGTCATTCCGTAAAAGTAAAAAAAAAATTTAAAAAACAATCCACTGGACTTGGTTTCCAAGGTTTGAAGATGTTTCGCTTTCTGTCCAGGAAGCTTTCTCAATTCAAATGTCTGGATCCGCAGTGAGTTTGAGTCTTTATATAGACCAGGCCTTGTATTGCTTGGAAACATGTAAATTGAAACCGATGAGTGGGTCAGATATTACAGGCTTACAATGGAACCAAACAACCCAAGCTGACTGAGCTTCAAACAGCTGATGTCTGTCCTCCTACCGAATTTAGGGACAAACATCCATTTTCTTCTTACTGTTGATAGCGACCAAAGAGGAATGTCCGCAGCAAAAAGACCACAGGACCAATGGTGGCATTTATCAAGCTTGCTGCACACAGGAGGATCACTGAAATGTGTGTTCATTACTTTCCACACAAAGTTTTCTCTTAATCTGTGGAAATGTGCCAAATCTGACGTATGCTTAAGGACATTTTGCTGGAAAGAGCAAAACTATGATGCCATTTTTGGCCCTTAAATATAAATCCCACATAATCTGTGATAAATGGTGTCTAAAAGAATGCTTATTTGCAGAATTGCAGATGTGACTCTTTTTCTTTAGTAAGGTACTAATAACCTTTTTTTTTTATATTCACTGTGTATGGCAAGATGTGACTACATATAATGATAAGCTTTAAAAGATCACATATTGGTTGGAAGTTCAGATCGGCTTAATATTAATGTGTTTCTGTTTATTCGTGTTTCTGTCGTCTTGTTCTACTTCTCGTGACGTCATTTTTCTCTCATGTAGGTATTCCTATCTTCATCAGGACCCCAGATGATCAGACTGGGATCTCTGGAGGAGTGGCATCCTTCGTCTGTCAGGCTACAGGTGACCCTAAACCTCTCATTACCTGGATGAAAAAAGGAAAGAAAGTCAATTCTCAGCGTTTTGAGGTATGAAATACACCAAGGCCTGCTTTAACCTGGACTCCAAAAATAATAAAGGATATTTCAATTTTCCAGCTTACAGTCAACAGCCAGTTCATCCTTGCTAAACATGACTTCCATGTTGTTGTTAAGAACTTTATTCTAACTATCTTTAGTCTTAGTGGCATAAATACACAAGGAGTTAGAAAAACTTAGCAGAGATTCAGTCTGTAATGAGTTTCTAAGCACTAAGGTTTAAAATATGATCACATTTATCAAAGAAAGCACCTCAAGACAATCATTGATGTTTACATTGATTACGCCATTTTTAAGAACTTAAAAAACTTAAAAAAGAACTTAAAAAAACATAAAACAGAAAGCTAGTTCTATATTTGCAATTGACTGATGAGTTTATTGATCTCACAGTGGAGAAATTGCTCTGCAATAGTCTAAACGAAGGTGCCAAAAGGAAAAGGTGTGTGGGGTCTATACAGTACAGACCAAACGTTTGGACACACCTTCTCATTCAAAAGGTTTTCTTTATTTTCATGATGATATGAAACTGTAGATTCACACTGACGGCATCAAAACTGAATTAACACGTGGAATTATATACTTAACAAAAAAGTGTGAAACAACTGAAAATATGTCTTATACTCTAGGTCAGAGGTCACGGATTAGCGAACCGCAGTCCGGATCCGGATCCACCTACTGGCTAATCCGGACCCAACCTGATTTAAAACATTTATAAATCACCACATGTTGTCCAACGACAGAGTCTAAACGTCACTTGCGCCTCTTCTCCTGTTACCCCTGATCCCATATCCTCCGTCTCCGCTGCGCTCCAGAAGGCCTGCACAAAGCAAAGCCAACAGCCTCCGCTGTTCCTCCCGTATTGCTGCCGACTTATCCTGGGAGCTTGAGGAGAGCGTGAGCGTCATTAAATTCGTAGGAACAAAACATTCAGAAATGAACACTTGAATTAATATGACAGTTTAAAAAAAATCCCCATCAGCATCCAGCATATTTGCGGTTATGCCAATGAGCAGAAGGTGACCCTCTAAGACACGCCCCCTCCTCATTTGCATAATGAGGCAGAAATAAATAGCATGGAAGAAATAAATTGGGTGAAAAACTACAAAGGAAGAATAAACCCGACAAAAATATTATAAAATGCACAACAATAAATACTTAAAGAAATAAGTAATAAATAAATATAGTTGAAGATTATAACGGACAGTAAATAAATAAGGTAATTATTACAAAGGTTAAAAAAACAAAGATGCTGATTAAAAGATATATATACATTTATGTCTCACTGTGTAATTTAATTTCTATCTACATTTATTTGTTTTTTGTATAATCTGTATATTCTGTATAATCTGTGCATGTAGCTCCCATATTAATATTTATATTTATACACAACTTTTTATAGTCCCTAACTGTTACTTTTTGCTTGTACATAAACCTGTAATAATATTTATATCCTGTATAGCACTTCTGGATAGATGCAAACCACATTCCATCTCTTTGTATTTTCGTAACAGTGCAATGACAATAAAGTTGAATTCTATTCTATTCTATTTTTAGGGGTTAAGTAATTCTATGCTTATTTATTTTGGAGCAATTATTTATTTCTGTATTTATTTTAAATAATGGCAGGATTGGTCCTCCATAAACCTGCTGCTGTGAAGCAGGATTCTCCACCATGAACAGAATCAACAATAAATCTGGATCCAGGCTCAAAATGAGCTCCTTGATATGTGCTTGAGAATGGCTTAGTCTCCGGTTAAACCCAGGTTTAAAGCCTTGCAGGCAGCCTAAAGCCCACTGCCAACATTAAGACAGAAAAAAGAAAAAAATAACAAACCATCAGTTCAGGGGTTTGAGAAAATATGGGAATCAGGAAATTATCTATAAACCAAACTGAACGATTGTTGTTCTCTACTTCAACAAACACTTTAGATTTAAAAATGGAAAAATTTTCTTTTATTTATTTCTTTTTTTTTTTCTATTAAAAAGTCAATGTATAGCATGAGTGCATTGAAACCTCATCTTATTTCAGTGTTAAAATCTGTTTAAAGTAACAGATTATAATTAAAAATATCTCCAGACCTTTATTGGTTGAGGATTTTCTTTATTTGGACCCGGCTGATTTTTAATTGGTTACACCTGTTCTAGGTTCTTCACAGTAGCCGCCTTTAGCTTTCATTAATGCTTCACACACTCTTGGCATTCTCTTGATGAGCTTCCACCTGAAATGGTGAGAAAAGCCTCTGCTGCTCCAGTATTCGATGCCAGAGAGCAGCTTTGCTATATTAGCAGTGATCAGCGGGTAGAAAGTAGTTAGAATCTATGTTGAAGTGAGAAAGTCCTCCTGAGAAAACATGGTCTGTGCAGTCAGTTCATCCAGATTACCATCCTGCCTTCAAAGATTATTTCTCTGTGGGAGCCGCCAGACCCCCACATACCGGGCGCTAGGCAGCTGTCACTGGGAATCCCCAGCAGCAGCTGCCTCAGGCTCCGCTTCCGCCTCTTCAGGGTTTTCCCTCCTGTTGGTGGCGGCTGGAAGTAGATGTTAGCGCTTTTCAGGTCTGTGCTACAAACTGCAGGCAGCAGGATAATAAAAGCCAACATATTCTGCCGGCAGGTTTCTACATTTGAAGTTAATTTAGGCGTTAATAAACTGTTTCCAGAGGAGTGATCATAGCGCTCTGCATCAGCAGCGCTGCGTCTGACTCCCTACCAGCTCCCAGATCAGCTTGATTGATTGATTGATTGACTTCATTGATCTCACAGTGGATAAATGTACTTGTTACATCCAGCTCAGACAGTCAGAGGAGAGGACGAAGGAGCTAAAGGAAGGAAAAGGTGCATAGGATATATACAGCCATGGCCAAAAGTATTGAGAATGACACAAATATTCTATTTCCACCTGATCTGCTGCCCTCTGGTTTTCATGTCAGATGTTGTCATCACATCCAGAAATACAATTGCAATAATATTCTGATAGACATGGGCAATGTGGAGTCAACAAGTCATCTCCATGTCATGTCTTTCTTCTACCCAGCTACTGAAGCAGGTGAGTCCAATCTTCACCGTGAATTAACCTGTGCAGATTGGACTCACCTGGCTAATTGGCTGGGTAGATTAAATACATGACATGGAGATGACTTGTTGACTCCACATTGCCCATGTCTGCATTCTGAGTAACAAAAGCTTTTAATGACAGTTAGAATGAGTTAATGCAGCAAGTCAATATTTGCAGTGTTGACCCCTCTTCTTCAGGTACTCTGCGATTCTCCCTGGCTGCTCTCCATCAACTTCTGGACCAAATCCTGACTGATATCGTCCATTCTGCACAATCAATGCTTGCATTTAGTCAGAAGGTTTTAGTTTGTCCACCGTCTCTTGATGATTGATCACAAGTTTCCAATGGGATTAAGATGAGGGGAGTTTCCAGGCCATGGACCCAACATCTCTATGTTTTGTTCCCTGAGCCAGTTAGATATCAGCTTTGCTTCATGGCGAGGTGCTCCATCATGCTGGAAAAGGCATTGTTCATCACCAAGTTGCTCTCGGAGGACATTCTGGTTCCATTCTTTATTCATGGCTGTCTTTTAGGTCAGACTGTGAGAGAGCCGACTCCCTTGGCTGAGAAGCAACCCCACACATGAATGGTTTCAGGATGCTTTACAGTCGGCATGAGACCAGACTGGTGGTAGCGCCACCTGGTCTTCTCCCAACCAGCTGTTTTCCAGATGTCCCAAACAGTCGGAAAGGGGATTGCTGAGAGAAAATGACTTTCCCCCAGTCCTCAGCAGTCCACTCCCTGGACCTTTAGCAGAATATCAGTCTGTCCCTGATGGTTTTCCTGGAGAGAAGTGGCTTCTTTGCTGCCCTCCTTCAGACCAGGCCTTGCTCCAAGAGTCTCCGCCTCACAGTGCAGATGCACTCACACCTGCCTGCTGCCATTCCTGAGCAAGCTCTGCACCGCTGGTAGCCCCATCCCGCAGCTGAAACACTTTTCAGAGACGGTCCTGGCGCTCGCTGGTCTTTCTTGGCGCCCTGGAGCCTTTTTGGCAGCAATGGAACCTCTCTCCTTGAAGTTCTTGATAATGCCATAGATTGCTGACTGAGGTGCAATCTTTCTAGCTGCCATTCTCTTTCCTGTTCGGCCATCTTTGTGCAGTGCAATGATGACTGCAGGTGTTTCTTTAGAGATAACCATGGTTCACAGCAGAGAACAATGATACCAAGCAGCAGCCTCTTTCTAAAGTGTCCAGTGGCGTCATTCTGACTGAATCCTGACAGATTGATCTGCAGCCCTGTCCTCATCACCACCCACACCTGAGTTAATGGACCAATCACTGGAACCATGTTAGCTGCTCCTTTAAGGCAGGGCTGCAATGATGCTGAAATGTGTTTTCAGAGATAAAGTTCATTTTCTAGGCAAATATTGACTTTGCAATTAATTGCTGTTACGCTGATCACTCTTTAGAACATTCTGGAGGATATGCAGATTACTGTTATAAAAACTAAAGCAGTAGACTTTGTAAATATTAACATTTGGATTTTCTCAAAACTTTTGGCCATGACTGTACAGTATATGTAGTGTCTCATTGTAGAGTCTGGTTGCAGCAGGGATGAATGACCTGCAGTAGCTGCTTTTTACTAACAGGCTGTAAAAGTTTTTGACTAAAGGAGCTGCTCAGCTCCTCTCCAGTCTGCTGCAGCAGGGGTGGAAGGTGGTGTCCATGATGGATGGAAGCTGGGACGGCTCCCTCCTCTCAGCCACTTCCTTCACTGAGTCCAGAGTGCAGCCTAGAGCAGAAACTGCCTTTTTCATGAAGTGACCTGTTTCTGAGACATCCCACATCATAAAGCGCATAAAGAGAGGAGCATCAGACCTCTGCCACCATCCCTTTAAACTTTCAGCTCCAACAAGAAGAATACTGATCACAGATGCAGCAAAGAGACCCAGATCCCTCTGGATGAACTGCACACATCTGGCCTTTATGGAAGAAAAGCATTTCTGAAAGATATCATAAAAAGTCTGGTTTAAGGTTTGACACCAGGGAGACACAGCATACATGTGGAAGAAGCTGCTCTGACCAGATGGAACCAACAATGCAAAACATGCTTAACGTAAAAGTAACATAGCTCATAACCCTGAACACTGACAAACATGGTGGTGGCAGCATCATGGTTTGGACCTGCTTTTCTTCAGCAGGGAAAGGGGAGATGGTTGAAATGGATGGGAAGATGGATGGAGTCTAACACAGGAACATTTTGGAAGAAAACCTGTTGGAGACTTGGATAGAGATTTATCGTTAGAATGGAACAGTTCACAGATAAACACATCAGGTGTTTAAATGGCCTAGTCAAAGTCCAGACCTGAATCCAATCCAGAATCTGTGGAAAGAACTGAGAACTGCTGTTCAAAGACGCTCTCCATCCACCCTCACTGAGCTCCAGCTGTTTGCAGGAAGAATGGGACACATTTTAGTCCCTCAGTGAGCAGAGCTGATAGAGACGAGAGAGCTGCAGCTGGAACGGCAGAAGGTTTGGCTACAAAGTATTAACTCTAGAAGGCTAAATCATTTTCACAAACAATTTTTCAGTTTTTATTTGTTAAAAAACACTAAAATATCCAATAACTTTCAAAAAGATCCGATTCATGATTGTGTCCCACTTGTTAATATAAAATTATGATTTTATATCTTTATGTTTGAAGCCTGAAATGTGGCAAAAGGTTGGGAAGTTCAAAGGGGGCTGAATATTTTTGCAAGGCGATGTGTACTGTATATAGTGTCTGTATCGGCCAACTTATACATTTAACAGACTAATATTTATAGTGATTCACTTGCATGGCAGTTCAGTCAGTTTTTGACTTCTGGAAGGAGAGGTCAGGTGGGCTAGTGCCGGCGAGTTTCATTGCAGCTGGAAGACTGATTGAGCAGAGACTGTCCAACCTCAGTCCAGAGGACATCTTGTTCCTGCATAGCAACATATAAGGTTCCTGGACTCATCCAAGAATGTGTTTAATGCTTGAATAATATATTAGTTTAGATAGTAAACCCTAATTAGTTTGTGGGTATTTTCTTACAAATGGTCAAGTCTGGAAGTTTATCATATCCAGCTTTTTGAACATAGATCTGAGCATAGATCTTTTTAGGTGGATTTTTATTTTTTAGTTTCAGCAATTTGAAAATTAAAAGTAACTCCATTGTTCAAAGGAAACAATCAATTTGTAAAAGGCAGCATTGTGCATTTTGTTTATTCAAATAAGATAAGCATGGTCTGTTTCCTTGTTTGTTACTTTATTTATTTTTATTGCTTTTACATTTACTGGCCTTTACTAGAGCTAAAAACAGGAACCTAACTAACCCTTCATAGACATTCCGGTTCAGTGTATTGCCAGAACACTTAATGAAGACAACATTGGGATTGCCGCAGTCATTCTGAATGGGGGTGGGAGTAATTTTACCAGGATTGGGACGGGACTTTATTTTTACTCTGGCCCAGGATCGGGACGGGACACACATTTTTTCTGTGGGAGCGGGATGGGACAGGAGTGAAAATCCACTCCTGTGTAACCCTCTACGGGACACTGATGGACAATGATGGAAACTGCTGGACCATTATAGACGCTAATGAACACTGATGGACGCTGGTGGACACTCACAGACACTCACAGACACTGCTGGACACTGATGGACACTTGATGGACATTAATAGAAACTGCTGGACACTGATTGAGACTGATGGATGCTGGTGGACACTGATGGACACTGGTGGGTGCTGAAAGACAATGGTGGGCTCTGGTGGACACTTGATGGACACTAATAGAAACTGCTGGGCATTGGCAGACACTGGTGGACACTGATGGATGCTGATGGATGCTGATGGACACTGATGGATACTGGTGGACACTGGTGGACGCATGATGGACATTAATAGAATGCTGTTTGAGACTGATGGACACCCCTGGACACTGGTGGACACTGGTGGGCGCTGATGGACACTGATGGATGCTGATGGATGCTGATGGACACTGATGGATACTGGTGGACACTGGTGGACGCTTGATGGACACTAATAGAAACTGCTGGGCACTGATGGACAGTGGTGGACATTGATGGGCACTGCTGGATGCTGATGGACACAGGTGGGCACTGATGTACACTGGTGGACACTGATGGGTGCTGATGGGCACTGCTGGACGCTGATTGGAAATTTGATGGACACTAATAGAGACTGATGGACGCTGTTGAACACTGATGGACACTGCTGGAGACTGATGGACGCTGGTTGACATGGGAGGACACTGCTGGGAGCTGTTGGACATTGCTGGACACTGATGGATGCCTGCACAGACTGTATTTTTCCAGAGCGGTTCAGCGTCTCTGACAGCGTTCATGAAGCTGCCTGTTGTGTAACATCGCATGTCCATAAATAGTCACCAATACGGGGAGGACTGAACTCCTGCAGGTCCAACAGCCAACATGATGAAACTCCCAGTCCCTCCATAAAAACCTGTATCACTAATCTAAGTGTCTTTAATCGTGATCCAAAGGATTCACAATCTGCACTACGATTTCTATTTACATTTTTTTTTTTCATTTTATTTTTATTTAGCTTCATATATCAAACCCGAAACCAGTGAATGAGAAAAAAGGAGGAAAAAGACAAATAAATAAACTATTATAAATCAAACAAGGGTAAGGGCAGATAGGTAATGCTTCAGAACATATTTTATTTTAACTGCTTCCTTTATTCTGATGCTTTTCTTTTTTCCCTCTGAATTAAATCTTGTCTTCAATCAAAGGACACGTCAGCTGATTGGTTGATAGGTGGAGCGTTTTCCAGGATTCAGATCCATTGTGAACAGCTATGACCCGCAGCAGGTTAGCTGTTCAGAGTACGTTACCATGGTGACCAGCCTCGCTAAGAAAGAAATGCAGCTTGATGGAACCAGAAAGTCTGAGTTGAACCTGAAGTTAACTCAGTAATCCTGCTTCCTGGTTCAGGTCTCTGTTCATGTTAACATCATCAGCAGCTGAAGCAAAGCTCAGGTGGAGCTCAGTGGACCCGTCCGTCCGTCCGCCCGTCCGCCCGTCCATCCAATTTCTTCCGCTTTATTCGGTGCCGGGTCCCGGAGGCAGCAGTCTAAGCAGAGATGCCCAGACTTCCTGATCCACACACACCTCCTTCAGCTCCTGTGGGGGGGCCCTGAGGCGACACCAGGCCAGCTCAGAGCATTAGTCCCTCCAGCTTGTCCTGGGCCTTCCACCAGACCTCCTCCCAATGGGACATGCCTGGAACGCCTCCTGAGGGAGGCGACCAGTAGGCATCCGGAACAGATGCCCGAGCCTCCTCAGCTGGCTCCTTTGGACGTGGAGGAGCAATTACTACTCTGAGCTCCTCACCCGATCTGGAAGAGTGCGTCCAGCCATTCTGCGAAGGAAACTTATTTTGGCTGCTTGTATTCACGATCTTTTCCTTTGGGTCATTGCCCAGATCTCATGACCATAGGTGAGGGTGGGAACGTAGATCGATCAGTATATAAAGAACTTTACCCCCAACTCAGCTCGTCCCGGTCGTGGAACACTGGACCAGCTCTATACCCTTCATGGGGTGCTGGAGGGTTCATGGGAGTTCGCCCAAGCAGTCCACATGTGTTTTATGGATCTGGAGAAGGCGTTGGACCGTGTCCCTTGTGGTAACCTGTGGGGGGTGCCCCGGGAGTATGGGGTCTGGGGCCCTCTGTTAAGGGCTGTCCGCCCTCTGTACGACCGCATCAGGAGCTTGGTTCGCAGTAAGTCAGACCTGTTCCGGGTGCATATCTCTCCGCCAGGCTGCCATTTGTCACCGGTTCTGTTCATTACATCTATGGACAGAATTTCTAGGTGCAGCCAGGGACCGGAGGGTGTCCGGTTTGGGAACCTCAAGATATAATTTCTGCTGTTTGCAGATGATGTTGTCCTGTTGGCCTCATCAAACCAGGACCTCCGGCGTGCACTTGGGCGGTTTGCAGCCGATTGTGGAGCAGTCAGGATGAGGATCAGCTCCTCCAAATCTGAGGTCATGGTTCTCCACCGGAGAAAGGCTCCCCTCTTCAGGTCAGGAGGGGTCCTTGTCTCAAGTGGAGGAGGTTCAGTATCTCGCGGTCTTGTTGAGGGATTTTAACTCACTTGTTCTTTTGTTTAACTTTAGCCAGTTTCTTTCTACTGTTTTATTACCAAACAAATGTTTGACCTGAGCTGTTTGCTCACAGCTTTCCTCATCGAACAGCCATCAGTTCCTGTCTTCTGCAAACTCTGTTTTTCACAGTCCTCTGCTGCGTATGGAGAGAGCCCAGCGAGGCTGTTATTTTCAGTCCTGCTCCGCAGGGTTTACTGCTGACTCCACATAAAGCTCTCACTGCTGCCGTTGGCCTGGAAGCCAAATTAGCTAAAACTTCCTGCTGGAAAACACGCTGCTGCCGCCACTGAATAAATACAATAAATGACAGATTAAAATGCTTAGTGATGGTCTGCAGCCCTAACTGAAACTAAGATTCTCTGTATTTAAAAATGATACATCCATTAAGTAAAGGTTACAGGTCTCCATGTAGAAATGTTGATGCTTTGTCTTTGTTTTCTGTTGAGGGTCTGATTTTCTTTGGTTAGCCGATTCATTTGAAGCCAATGATGTGGCCTCAGAGATCTGCTGTTTATTTTTTACCAGTATATCTATATATATATAAAAAAAATCTCTACCACTAATACAGCTGAAAAAACATGGATTTACTATTTAAAACTGTTTGAAACCATGTGGTGATCATCTTTATTCTCATTGGTGTGTAATGCTATGTTCACAACGGAAACGCTTCAAGCAGCAAAAGCAGCTGGTTCACATGCCAAAGTCAATGGTTGACGTGCATCAGAAGGTCCTGCAGCGTCTAGAGGCATCAGAGCAGCAGCACATCCACAGACGCATCTGAGCATCACGAGGTGCGTGAAACGCTTCACAAGCAGCAGCTGCTGGGAGTGGAAAAATGTAACTGCAGCTGCTGGGCGAAAAGCAGCGCCTCATCAACCCAATCTCGGAGAAGCTGATCTGGGAGCTGGCAGGGAGTCAGACACAGCACTGCTGATGCAAAGGCGCTATGATCACTCATTTCTAAAAACAGTTTATTAACATCTAAATCAGGGGTGCCCACCCTTTTTTAAATCAAGATCTACTTTTGAAGTTGATGGCATGCCGAGATCTACCAAGCCAAACACAAGGGATGAGCAGTATTTGTTTTTTTATTTACACAGGTGGAGGAGAATAAACAGTAAGTCGAAGAAATGAGGAAATGATCAATTGTGTCAAAAAATAGGTTTCAAAAACGGAACTTAACAATCTCATAAGAACTTCACACCATATCTCACTTTCACTCACCAATCAGACTCACTAAAACTACAGAAAAAGAGCAGAGATCTCCAGACAAGGATTCTGTGCAGACAAAAAAATATAAATAAACCAATTGATAAACACAAAGAAATGCCTTGTTGATGCCAGGGGTCAGAGGAGAATGGCCAGAACTGGTTGGAGCTGATAGAAGGGCAACAGTGACTCAAATAACCACCCGTTACAACCAAGGTGGGCAGAGAGCATCTCTGAACGCACAGTACGTGGAACTTTGAGGCAGATGGGCTACAGCAGCAGAAGACCACACCCGGGTGCCACTCCTTTCAGCTAAGAACAGGAAACTGAGGCTACAATTTGCACACAGCTCATGGAAAGTGGACAATAGAAGATTGGAAACGTTGCCTGGTCACAGTGAGTCTCGATTTCTGCTGCGACATTAGGATGGTAGGGTCAGAATTTGGCGTCTACCACAACATGTAAGCATGGATCCATCCTGCCTTGTATCAGCGGTTCAGGCTGGTGTTGGTGGTGTCATGGTGTGGGGAATATTTTCTTGGCACTCTTTGGGCCTTGGTACCAATTGAGCATGGGGTTGCAGCGCCACAGCCTACCTGAGTATTGTTGCTGACCATGTCCATCCCTTTATGACCACAATGTACCCAACTTCTGATGGCTACTTTCAGCAGCAGGATAATGCGCCATGTCATAAAGCTGGAATCATCTCAGACTGGTTTCTTGAACATGACAATGAGTTCACTGTACTCAAATGGCCTCCACAATCACCAGATCTCAATCCAATAGAGCACATCTTTGGGATGTGGTGGAGCGGGAAGATTAGCATCATGGATGTGCAGCCGACAAATCTGCAGCAACTGTGTAATGCCATCATGTCAATATGGACCAAACTCCCTGAGAGGAATGCTTCCAGCACCTTGTTGAATCTATGCCACCAAAAATTGAGGAGGCAGTTCTGAAGGCAAAAAGGGGTCCAACCCGTTACTAGCATGGGGTACCTAATAAAGTGGCGGTGAGTGTATGTAGGTAGAAATTAAAATTATACAGTGTGAGACATAAATGTATATATATCTCTTAATTAGCTTCTTTATTTTTTCACCTTCTTTTGTAAACAGTTTCATTTGTTACTTGAATCGACTGTTGGTCTGAAGAAGTTTTCTCTAAGGGAGACCCTAAAGAAATAAGATGCCCTTTTGTAGGGTTTTGTTTTCCCTAGAGATGTCCATTGAATGATACAAACTCATAGCCATGTCTCCATGTGTAGAACACTACACAGTACCTTTCATTTGGTTCTAATAACAGCAGATTGTTTTACTAGTTTGTCTACTAGTAATTACTTCAGTTTGTATCTTAATATGCTGATCATAAAAGCAATGTTTACACTGTGTTATGTCATTGGCTGATCTTTAAGAAATGTTTTAACTAGTGTGTCAGACTCATTTTGAATTGATATTAGGTTGGTACAACGTTAAGTAGCTTCTGATGTAGTTAAGCTACTTTTAACACATTAGTGTAACTTAGCTTGCTATAATTCTTTAGGTGGTAGCTTTGGTGTAGTGAAGCTTAATTTATTGTTGAGTAACTGATAGCTTAGCTCACTACACTGGACAAGTAGCTTGCCCAATACTGCATATACTTAATTATATTGTGAACTGACCTTAAATTGTATTGCATGCATTATTGACTCTTGGGTATGCTGGTCTGACTGTACACCCGGTATGTGGGGGTCTGGCGGCTCCACAGAGAAATAATCTTTGAAGGCAGGATGGTAATCTGGATGAACTGACTGCACAGACCATGTTTTCAGGGAGGACTTTCTCACTTCAAAACATTTTCAAACTACTAATATAGCAAAGCCGTTCTCTGGCATCGAACACAGGAGCAGCAGACGCATCTGGCCACGCTTCACTGGACTGCTGACATTATTGTGGATCAAAAATGAAGCATCAGGACCTCGACAGGCACAGTTTGGGTTGAAATAAGCCAGACTACCCATGCATACACAGGGGATGGTTGTTTTTAATGCTTTTTTTTTTCTGTTGCCAGGTAAAAGATTTTGAAGACAAGTCGGGCTCTGTGCTTCGGATCCAGCCCTTAAGAACCAGCAGAGACGAGGCCGTCTATGAATGCACAGCCACAAACAGTGCTGGAGAGATCTCTGCACCTGCTAGGCTTATTGTCCTAGAGGGTGAGGGTTTTTTTTTTTCAATTAGCCTCCAACTCACTTCAAAGACAATAGTTTTAAAGGCTATTCCACACTTTTTCACAAACCTTTACCTTAATGAGTGATTTCTATTATTAACGGGTCTGCAGGTGGCTGCCTCACTGCCTCATTGGCTCTTTGGTCATTTCTAAGGTTATCTTCTCAGTATTACCACTAAACAAGAACTCCTAAACATTAGATAGTCCTCTCCAGAAATTATTTCTCTACACTGAGATCTTGGTTCGCTGTGCATCAGTTCCTTTTAGGATTTACTGCAATTAACAGTGCAAGCCGATATGGTAACGTGCAAATCTTAAGAGTTTTATTTTGCTTTCTTTCCTGATAATTAGTCCCTCTGTGGTGTTGTTGTCTCAGTGTCTGACTTTATTTTTGAGATCTGGCATAAACAATGTGTCAAGCACGGGATATCTCTTTGCTGGCATTTTGCAGACAGCATAAAATAAAAAAGGGTGGTGTTGTGTGAAAAAAGTATTTAACTCTACAGTTCAGTTAAAAAAATGGAGATTGATTGATTTCAGTCAGTCTGCACGTTATTTTACTTTGCAAAGTAAAATGAGACAAATGAGACATCAACAGCCCTCACATCATGATGTTCAGCCTTGTTCTGATCTACACAAACAACATCATTCCTAGCAGGCCAAAAGCCTGTAACTTCAAAGAGAATGATAACATTTACACTTTTCTAACAAATGCTTATTTTAGGAGTTCAACTTACAACAATATTATTCTCATAATATTAAGCCTTAATCCTGAATATTTCTTTCGGCCCGACTCATCCACTGTGCAGCCATTGTAGGAACCATTTTTCATAAGTATAGCACATTGTGGGGACTGAAATCTCTCCTGGGGACCAGGGATTGATCCCAAGGCATCCCTGGGGACCAATCCCTGGTCCCCCACCTATGCTGTTTTAGGGTCAGGACTAAGGAGTGAATTGAGTCTAGGTTTAGGGTAGGGGTCACGGTTAGACTAAAGAAATGGTTTAGAAATGAATGGAATGCAATAGTGCTTCCACATCAGGATAGAGAAACATGATTGTGTTTATGGTTTTAAATACATTTTTGGGCAAATTTTCTGTTTCCTTGATTCCAAACAGAGGACCAGATACCTGCAGGATTCCCCACCATAGACATGGGGCCCCAGCTGAAGGTTGTGGAGCGAACCAATACAGCCACGATGCTGTGTGCTGCCAGCGGAAGCCCTGACCCTGAGATTTTCTGGTTCAAAGATATGTTGCCTGTGGACATCAGCAGCAGTGCTGGGCGGATTAAACAGCTGCGTTCAGGTGAAGCAGGCTCTTCCATCTCCTCATACATAAATCTAATGTGGACGTTTGTCAAAAAGTAGGTTTAGCTGAAGACCCAATAAAATAAACCACACGGATAATCAGCTGCATAGGAATAAAAAAATAAATAACTGCATGTGATCCTTAATCCCTCTTTCAGTGAAGGAGAGTATAATCTGTGGTGGAGTTCAGCGTTAGATTCCTTTCCTTTTTGTTTTGTCAGGAATTCTTTTTTAAATGTTTGATTTACTTTCAATGACCAAAAATGAATTCTTTGGGTAAATAATATATTTTTCATTAAATTATCTGCTGCCCATCAGTCTGAATGATCTGACTATTAGCAGATCTGTGCAGCAATATCTTGGAATAAAAAAAGCAAATGTGGAGGGTTTGTCAAGGCTCAGAACACTGGACTAAGTTTTCGAACCAGACAGAGAGTTGGATTTTTTAAAGTTTTTTAAATAAACGGATTTGAAGGGAAGCGTCAAAGACAGGAATCTCTGCAGGGAGAGAACACAGGTTAGTGACCACGCCTATATGGCGGAGGATGATAGTGAACACATGAGTCACTAACCTGGTCTTAAAGTTCAGTTTGTGACCAGAGGACGATCTTGGTTCCAGCCAGTCGGCATCGGACGGAGCCCTGATAGTCCCAGATGCTGAAGTCCCGGAGAACAGGCAGGAGATCAGATCCGGGCAGAGAAAGGTAGGAAAGATAATCCAGATCACGAAGCCAAAGCAGAGGTAGAGGTCAGGAGATCAGAGATCCAAGGAGGTGCAGAGGGAAAATCCTCGGCAGTATCAGGAAGCAGTTCCAGTGTTCGGTAAACGGGCAGAATCCAGCAGGAGTCCAAGGACAGATTAGGCAAACAGATCAGAACAGGGACAGGCAGACTCAGAGGTCCAGAGGCAGAACAGGTCATGATCAGGCAATCAGAACACAATTAGACCAGTTATCTGCACCAAGATCATGATGTGGTTCAATCACATACCATAACTAACCAAATGTTCTAACCATTGTGATTGGACTGCCTTCCGTCCTCCGTCCCAGTACCACAGTGAAATTGGTCCTAAACAGTATCTCTCCCAGACATTCACCCGGTGGTTAATAAAGCTACTAATCACACAGGATTATTATTTCTAATAACTATGCAGAAACACTAAACATTACTGAAAATTAGCACAAGTAAATAAGAGCAAAGAAAAAGGGGAGAGAGGCTTTTAGGAGTCCCTTCAAGAGCCTCTGAGGATTGTTCAATTTTAAGGCTTAAAGGGGAATTTCGTTCTTTTTCCATTGGTCCCTTGATTTTCCGTTATTCCATCATGTTCTACTCTCCCAGATGAGTTTAGTGTCATTTGGAGCCGCTCTGAAGATATTCCGTTAGGTTATATCCAGTAACGTCTTCCTATGGGCAACGACTTGAAGGCACAAACTAAACTGTTCATCATTTATTCTTTATGGTACGCCAGCATTCAGAACATGGAGGCCAATCACTGTCCCCCAGACATCCGTGGTCATATTTTTTATATTTATATTTTTTGAAAAAAAAGCGGCGTGTGTATGATGTCAAGTCCCTCAGTGCTTAAGGTGTTGAATCCAAGGGTCATAGTTGCCCTGGAATGCCAGGCTCAGCTATAATCAACCCCTAATGTCACATTCTAACAACCCCCTTTGAAATCCAAAGAGAAAAGCATTTCTCTCCCACTGCCTTCTGGACTTGGGTCAGGACTCACGGAGAACCCAACAATCCAGCTGGACGTCACGTTACATGTGGTGCAATCCCAGAACCGTGCTCCACTTTTGCAAAACAAAAGGACCACATCCCACCTCGAAAAAGCTCTGAGCTGCAAACCCAGCACAGCGTTGCTGGTGAAGGCTGTTGATATAGCAGATGAGGAGATTTAATATAATTTTTAAAACCTGCACCTGCCGATCGACCAGTTCCTCCCTGGCTCGCTGGCCTTGCCCTCGTGATAACAAAGTTTACATTAAAAACAAACCCTTGAAGTCCAGAACTTAGTAAAATGGTTTTTACTATTTTTTTTTTCTGTTTTCATGACACAGTAATGACACATATAGACGATGGGTTTCTTTGTCAACGTTCCACTCTTTACCCATTTTGTGTGCGTTTACAAACAAACTTAAGAACTTTTTAATTTTGTAGCAAACGTAGCGTAATTAAAAGCTGATTGCTAACACCACTAGAAGAGGAGGCAAATATTGAAATAAAGTGCTTGAAATATTTAGCCTTTGAAAAAATGTTAAGCAAGGAAAAAGACATACACCACCTTACACTGAAGAGTGAAAAAAGAATTTAGTCTCAATATAGGAATAGAAGAATGTCATGGCAGGTGCTCATATGTTCAAGTGTCAGCCTCTGGAAACTGCTGATGTGCTCTTTAGAAACCCCCCAGGGGCCACACAGCTTCCAGCGGCCGGTCTCTGTTTCCCCTTATGACCCAACAGTCTGCGCTCCAGACAGCTAAAAAGAGGCAGCTGGATTATACAGATCATTTGATCTGCATAAGAATCAGCCTTCTTTTACCTCTGGGGTGTATCAGTCAGATATGCTCAGATAAGCTAAATGCTATTAATTTAGCTGCAACAACACTATAAACTGTGAAATTGTAGGAATTCCCATATGTGATATAATGACATTTTAATTGGAGATCTGAAGTATTCACACACAATAAAGATTAGGTAGTCCAAGTAGGATCCTAAACAGCTGGAATAAGAAGCACTTTAATAGAATGTGAATGAAAAAATTACAATCAATGGTTCATGATAGAGAGATGAACCAGGTTCTATGGTAGAGAGATGAACCAGGTTCTATGGTAGAGATGAACCAAGTTCTATGGTAGAGATGAACCAGGTTCTATGGTAGAGAGATGAACCAGGTTCTATGGTAGAGATGAACCAGGTTCTATGGTAGAGAGATGAACCAGGTTCTATGGTAGAGGTGAACCAGGTTCTATGGTAGAGATGCAAAACCAGGTTCTATGGTAGAGATAAACAAGGTTCTATGGTAGAGATGAACCAGGTTCTATGGAGAGATAAACCAGGTTCTATGGTAGAGAGATGAACCAGGTTCTATGGTATAGATGAACCAGGTTCTATGGTAGAGAGATAAACCAGGTTCTATGGTAGAGAGATGGTAGAGATGAACCAGGTTCTATGGTAGAGAGATGAACCAGGTTCTATGGTAGAGAGATGAACCAGGTTCTATGGTAGAGATGAACCAGGTTCTATGGTAGAGATAAACCAGGTTCTATGGTAGAGAGATAAACCAGGTTCTATGGTAGATGGAGATGAACCAGGTTCTATGGTAGAGAGATAGAACCAGGTTCTATGGTAGAGAGATGAACCAGGTTCTATGGTAGAGAGAGATGAACCAGGTTCTATGGTAGAGAGATTTTGAGAGATGAACCAGGTTCTATGGTAGAGATGAACCAGGTTCTATGGTAGAGATGAACCAGGTTCTATGGTAGAGATGAACCAGGTTCTATGGTAGAGATGAACCAGGGTTCTATGGTGGAGAGATGAACCAGGTTCTATGGTATAGATGAACCAGGTTCTATGGTAGAGATGGAACCAGGTTCTATGGAGAGATGAACCAGGTTCTATGGTAGAGAGATGAACCAGGTTCTATGGTGGAGAGATGAAACCAGGTTCTATGGTAGAGATGAACCAGGTTCTATGGTAGAGAGATGAACCAGGTTCTATGGTAGAGATGAACCAGGTTCTATGGTATAGATGAACCAGGTTCTATGGTGTGCGGAGATATTTAAACTAGGGTTCTATGGTAGAGATGAACCAGGTTCTATGGTAGAAGATGAACCAGGTTCTAGGGTAGAGAGATGAACCAGGTTCTATGGTAAGAGATGAACCAGGTTCTATGGTAGAGATGAACCAGGTTCTATGGTAGAGAGATGAACCAGGTTCTATGGTAGAGATGAACCAGGTTCTAGGTAGAGTGAACTGGGTTCAGGGGTAGAGAGATGAACCAGGTTCTATGGTAGAGAGATGAACCAGGTTCTATAGGAGAGAGATGAACCAGGTTCTATTGTAGAGATGAACCAGGTTCTATGGTAGTAGAGATGAACCAGGTTCTATGGTAGAGAGATGAACCAGGTTCTAGAGGTAGAAGAGATGAACCAGGTTCTATGGTAGAGAGATGAACCAGGTTCTATGGTGAGAGAGACGTCTATGGTAGAGATGAACCAGGTTCTATGGTAGAGAGATGAACCAGGTTCTATGGTAGAGAGATGAACCAGGTTCTATGGTAGAGAGATGAACCAGGTTCTATGGTAGAGAGATGAACCAGGTTCTATGGTAGAGATGAACCAGGTTCTATGGTAGAGATGATGAACCAGGTTCTATGGTAGAGATGAACCAGGTTCTATGGTAGAGAGATGAACCAGGTTCTATGGTAGAGATGAACCAGGTTCTATGGTAGAGAGATGAACCAGGTTCTATGGTATGAACAGGTTCTATGGTGAGATGAACCAGGTTCTATGGTAGAGATGAACCAGGTTCTATGGTAGAGAGATGAACCAGGTTCTATGGTAGAGAGATGAAACCAGGTTCTATGGTAGAGATGAACCAGGTTCTATGGTAGAGATGAACCAGGTTCTATGGTAGAGAGATGAACCAGGTTCTATGGTAGAGAGATGAACCAGGTTCTATGGTAGAGAGATGAACCAGGTTCTATGGTAGAGAGATGAACCAGGTTCTATGGTAGAGAGATGAACCAGGTTTTTTAGGGGATCAGGAAAGTCCATTGAATCAAATAGAAAGAGAGGCAGAATATAAAAACCTCTGGACAGTCCTCATTCAGGACTGAGAAAATTAAAAAGTAAAAACACATAACTGACCAATAAAATAAAACAGGGACCAGTAGCTATAGTGGGAGTTACTTCAGCTCCCAGCAGAACCCTGACATTTCCTACAGAACCAAATCATAAAAAAATCACTGCATCCTTTCATGGTGTTTATGGTTTGGTTTCATCCTTTTGACCCAAACTAATTAACTGTAAAATAGTAAAACCCTGTAATTACATGAAATGTATTTGAAGAACAAAGCTTGCAGCTTCTGCTGCGTCTTGTTCTTTTTTCTGTGCTGTCCTGCTTCCTTGTGTCTTTTGATATTAATGATTCTTTATCCTATTTACATTCACATTACCTCCCAGGTGGTACACCAATAAGAGGTAAGAATGCCAGGTAAAGAAAAACTCTTCATCCTCCTGCCACTCCTTCTTCCATCCCTGGATCATCCTCATATCACTTCATCCTCATCTTCTCCATTCCCTGCTCTGACACCTTCTCTGCCTTCACAAAACAATAGCTGTGGTACGTTTAGGGTTGTTATTTCTAAATAGAAGGTAATAATAGATTAAACATGAAAAGAAGGTGCAGCCTCTGTGCTATTAGCAGATCTTTCATCTGCTGCCAGCTCCCTGAATTATAGAAAAGATTACAGCAAGCGGTGCAGCAGTGAGCAGTGATTAAGCGTGACTCTTCTTGTTCCATAATTCGGTCCTCACAGGTTCAAATCCATGGACGAAATGTGCGACTGGCCGTCTGTTTGACCGCCAATCACACAAGAACAGACCATGGTCCAATCAAGAGCTTGTGGGCGGTATAAACTCAGAGAAGCAGGCCTCAGCTTGAGCTGCGGGTTTTCTGCTTGGTCCTAGTGCCTGACAATGTCTGTGTACTGTAGTGTAACATTGTTTTTGGACAATAAAACGTGCCGAGGACCATGACGCTCATTTGAAAAAGTGCAGGGGAAATGTCCCTTTTGATTGGTAGGCTAATGAAGTTCAAACATGAAATGTATAGTCTGCTTATTTATGCTCATGCATCTTAGGATGTTTTCACACCTGCAGCTTTAGGTCAACCTAAAGTAGCGAGAGCTACTGATAACCATGTAACCTTAGTCTCCACTATGATAGTTTTATCCATTCATCTCTGCTATTGTTATAGCGGCAGAGCTTCCAGATTTAAACCAATTGTCAGGGAGACAAAGCACTCTCCAAGTACTGCAGTGTTTGGTCCTAATCGACAAAAAGCGGGTGTGAAAGCCACCATACTAACTGAAAAATGCTGAACTATTATGTGCAGTAATGGTGCGAAAACACCCTGAGTTTGTAATGTATTTATGAATTCTAACATGTGGCCTCTGTTCTTAGGAGCACTTCAAATTGAAAACAGTGATGAGTCTGACCAGGGCAAGTATGAGTGTGTGGCTGTCAACAATGCTGGCACTCGCTTCTCCAGTCCTGCCAACCTTTATGTTCGAGGTAAGATACTCTTCACTTTGAATGACCCCTTCTGACTGCATCTTGTGGAACAGATCCCATTGGTTTCTGCGCGCTCTCTGTATTTTCTTGCTGTAATTTCTTCTTTTTATTTTGTGTATGATGGAACATGTTTGTAGAGTATTTTCCTCACCTGTTTAATTATTATAAAGTGCACAAATTCAAAGCCGGACGGTGAAAATTTTTTGTTACTGTGGTCAAAATAGTACAGAAGGAAGTGAAAATGAAAATACGAAAATGATCATAAAGTGTGAAAAGCTGCCCGTTTCGTAGGGAAACGGTCATTCCAACCGTCGCATTTTCGAATTCTCCCGAGTGGTGCCCGACTTTACGAATGAGTGATGGATAATGGTTGCGTTCGTTTCGTAGTGGACGTCAAGGCGGAAGTTGTTCCCAAGCAGAATTTGGTTGTGGCCGGTTTTGAGAAGCATCTTGCTAACCAGTTAGCAACTTAGTGCTAGCAGTCCCAATAAGTCAATGGGAACAGTTAAATTGGTGCCAAAGCGCCTAAGTGGCTTATGAATTGGTGTCAGGAAGCGCTATGGACAGCGGCTGTATGCAGAGGAGGAGGTTTTAGTGTGTGAGGTCGTGGATGAGTCTCCTCCATCATCCATTTTTACTTAGAGGAGGAGGAAAGTGGGGCCGAAGATGTTGTGGAAGAGGGCACGCCAGGGGCAGAAGCTTGGTTTTGGTGTGAAGGCTTCCAGGTACATGTTTGAAACCCCGCGCCTTGCCTGCATAGCGCTGCCAGTTCTGTTAGCTCTCTGAGGCACAGGCAGTGTCCATCCCCGTGAACACTGGGGCCGGAACTCAGCTGTGGGAAAGAAAGATTCTGAGGATTTCCAGCCGATGCGTATATTAGCTGCGACATATGAATCAAAGATGCTATAGCCCGGAAGCATTTGATTGACAGATGACGTTGATGCCTGATACCAGGTGGCATTTCCAGGTGTTTCAAGGCTGACAAAGTACTAACTCGCCTGCAGAAGATAATGGAAAACCCACGATTTTTATTTTTTTTTTTTAAATAGAAATTTTCTAACTTTTGGGACAATATGATATGATAAAAAGTACATTTATGTACATGTTTAAGCCAGAAAGGATTTGACATTTAAATATGATTTTCCCTACGACTTTAAACACGTGAAGTATACTTTGAAGGGGAAGTGTTCATCATCTAGAACTTAAAACAGAGTTTGCCTGTTTTCATTGATAAAAAAAGCATCCTTTTTTAATGTTTATTTCGAAGGGTTTAGTGGCCTTTATTTTTGATGTTTTTTAAATGGGTTGACAGGAAATGGGATTAGAAAGAGGGGGAAGACACGCGGCAAAGGTCCAGGGGGTGGGAACTTGACCGCTGCGTAGAGCACCATGGCTTCTGCAAATGAGTCATGCCACATGAGAATATCGTGACCGTGACTTTCACCAGAGCTGTTTCAGTGCTATGATGGATGAGCTCTAAAAACCAGACTGAAACTCTTCAAAAAGATTCATTATGAATTGTAAGTGATAGCAAACTTGTTTGGAAAACTACTTCTCGAAAGAATTTTAGATCAGAAAGAAAAAGATTGGATATAGGTCTATAATTGACCAAGTCATCTGGGTCAAGAGACGGTTTCTTACCAGAGGTTTAATTCAGCAACCTTATCAGACTCAGAATTAACTTGCCACGTAGGTTTTGTGATGATAAGTTAAGGATTTGTAGATTTACCCCCTGCCACCAGAGGGCTGCATATATGATGTACCCACCGGATGTGTGTCTTTGTGTTGCAAGACATCAGTAGATGAAGAATGAACATATCATGGTGTACCTGTATCCTCCTGACTTGTTACCTTAATAAATAAGTTTAGTTACGAAACCAAGTTTCTTCATTAAGATTAGAAACATTACCGGTTTGTACTTACAAGGAATTTGACTTGATGTTGCAGACGAATTAGATATATACAGGGTACAGAATCTAAAGCTACATACAATATAAAACATACAATATACTAAAGTGTAAAGCTATAAACAGAGTCGACTGTGTGCTAATATATAAGCCTTTAGTACATATTAATGTAACAGAGATACAGAGTCCTGGGACATGCAGAGCTGGTGTCTGGGATGTGTTGGGCTACATTCAGAGCATACAGTCATTCATCTAGAGTGCAGAATAGAGGACAATGCACTTTCTGAACACTGTGATTGAATAATTCTGTCAACTTTTCAGTTTCAGACTTTTTTCTTACAGATGCAGCTGCTTTGAATACAGCATTTATTTTTGCTCGTTAACTGGTTTGGCTAGTGTCATTGTTATGTGTGTAAAGAATAGCCAAGGAAGGAACACTTCAAATATAATTTGTATGAACAGCATACAACCTTAAAATGTTGTTTTTATTGTATTTGTTTATTTTTTTGTATTTTATTTATTAATAAAAAAATTAAATTAAAATTTTGGGGTCTTTTGCTTTTATCCTTGTGGTATCGAAAATGATATCGAGTATCAAAGATTTTCCTGAGTATCGGCATTGAGTTGAAAATTTTAATATCGTGACAACCCTATTAGAAGCCCCTGCAGCAGTGGGATCAGGAAGAACAGACCCTTGGTTCTGAACCAAGTAGAGTTTAGTCATTGGTTTTCCATTGATTCTTGATAACAGGTACGCAACAACGGTCTTCAAGTGCCACTATCCTGCAGGTTTTGCATGCATCCCTGCTCCTACAAACTAACGAAAGGCAAAATTACCCCCCGGGCATGTTGGTTAGTTAAGCTGAGGCCTGGCCATTAACCAATCATTACTTTCAGGTGTGTTTAAGAAGGGATGCACGCAAAAGCTCCAGGACAGAGACACTCGACTGGCGTTGCCTTAGCTGGTCTATAAAGTACAGCATGTTTAAGCATTAGGATGTTCAGAGAATCACTTGGTACCAGGACACTTCAAGATGTCAATCATCAACCTCGTAGCTATATCTTCTGACCTTCGCTTGCATGTCAGGGACACTTTGGTGAAGAGAGCTGTCGCCAGATAACCGCCTGGTTTTTATTTGGATACTTTGGAAAGAAGACGGACGGACTGGTGATGGTCTCCTGGGAATGACTGACAAAGCTTTCTTTGTCACATCAACTTCCACCTCCGAGAGAAATGTTCTCGATTTTGAGCTCTTTTTATTAAAAGAGGTAAAAATGTTGTTTTTATCATTAAAGTGAAATTTCTTTCATTTCATTTGATCTGCACTAATTTACGACTGAAGACGAACAGAAGAAGCCTCTCGGATGAGAAGAGAAAAGTCTTCCAGAAAACTTCACGCCCAGTTGCCTAAACTGAACTTTTTTAAGCCTGACCTGGACCTGGATGACTGATAATCTTTACAGATAATTAAAAACATGTAATTTCTGGGAACTTTACAGAGTCGTGATTTTAGAGAATAAGAAAAAGCTTCCTAACTTCCAACAGTTTCAATCTTACAACATATTCTCGTTATCCGTTCGTATGAAATCGTCTCGAAAAGTTATGCAACGTTTTGGACGTTTTTCCTCAAAAACCAGATGAATGAGTTATATCTGGCTGACGATCATTGCGAATCAGCGGACAGGCATTAAAACTGGGAAAAACAGAGTGCAATCATCACTTCTTCATGTCTCTAACTAACGTTGCTTGCTGTTTTATATCTTGGGGTTAGGGTCAGGGTTAGGGCTAATTCTAATTTATATTCTATGTTCTTGAATTGTGCGTAAGATGCGCATGCTTTTTGACTAAAAAAACGTCCAAAACGTACAAAATAACGGTGCATAACTTTTAGATATGTACGATGCGCTCTACGAACTCATAATGAGAATAGGTTGAATCTTATTGTTATAACCCCACGTCTGCAGCGCTCTAGCAGTTACAGAAGATTAACAGAGATCTGTCAAAAATATCCTGAAGTTTCAAACTGTTATTGAATGTGACTGTTTAAGTGTTATTTTGACAGTTTGTTATAAACAGTTTATCAATGTAGATCATTACTTACTATTTAATAAGGAATATGAAGGTATTTAATTTTTAAATCTGTTCTGTTTTCCTTTAGTTTTTTTCACTGTTTTTGGAGCAAACATATTTTACTGTTTCTCCTTGTCTTCATTTTCCCTCTTACTCTCACCCATCCCCTCATTTTCACCACACCCCTTCATCTAAACTCCTTTCCAAATGTCGCGACTCAGATCAGCGAGAAGGTTGGTTATTCTTCACTCTCTCTCCTCCTAAGTCCTAAGGTCTGGCCGACTGGAGCCGTGCTGTGCCAGCGTCTCGCTGGGCGCCCCAGGCTCGTCCCAGCCACTGACTCAGGAGCTAAACATTCTGCTTAACGTTCACCTGCTCTCAGGGCCCTTCTTACCCCAGTGTTATGTGAGAAAGAATGCTGTCTGAAGCCTTTTTTTGGCAAATTTTGTGAAATGAGCATACATTAAAATTAAATACAGTAAAATAGCTTCCTCCACGCCTGCATACTACTGTTGATCTGGTCCATTTTCGGCTAGATTACTTCTGTTACGGATTGAACCAGAGGACCCAACAGATAGCATTTAACAGTTTATTTTGGGGCGGGCTGCGGTAGTTTGGGGAATAATCACCAGCGCCGGAGACAGGAAGCTGTGGGACTGGAGATAGAAGGTTAGTGACCAGGCAGAGACTGTGGGACAGTTCAGCAGAGATGACAGAGGTCACTAACCTTCTCACAATCTGTGTATTGACTTGTAAGGTAGACCAAAGCTGTTGATGGGTTAGGTGATGATAATCTCCCTGATCCGAAGTCCGATGGGGGCACAATCAGGGATCAAGCTCATGGGACAGGACAATAAGCAGTGGTCAATGAACAAGCACAGTGTCAGTTGGGTGATTAGAGTACCTGGGATAATCCATGGCAAAATCCAGAGGCAGGGTCACGGCACAGAGACAGGTCAGAGATCCAGGTAATCCAAATGGGTCAGATCGAGTTATGTCTATTCTTAGCCTCACAGGCTCCAAACGAAGGTCATGAGAGATAAGAATGAGTCACACAGCTTCCTTCATGGCATGAAGGGAAGGACTGCTGTTATTAGGAGATCCATCTGACCAGAGAGAGATAGATTAACCTAACAGGGAACGGCCTTGATGAACTCAAGTTGTTTTTCCTCAAAATGTTCAAGTTTGGGAAAGTTCTTTATGCAGGGGGTGGGTTGGTTCCCCCGGGGGGAGAGTGTGTGTTGGGGTTTTTCGTAAGGTATAAATGTATGTACTGAGCATTGGCTCTATCTCACCGCCTGAGGACGTTAAATAAATTTGAACCTCATTTCCTGCAAGAAATGCCTATGCCTCAGCTTCCTAACTTCACAAGAGTTAATGAGAAATAACTCAATAACTATAATGCTGGGAAAAACTGCGTCCAGACAGTGTTTTATTTGTAAAAGTATGCTCTCTTCACAAACTTTTCCTTAGCCTCCACGTTTGTCTCTCCTGCATGCAGATCTCTTTGATGAAAAAGCTGCCATTTTTCTCACATATCTCTGTGTCAAAACAGTCAGGGAGAAAAAAATGCTCCAACAGAAATAGAAACAACAAAACAGAAACAATAATGACCTTAACAGAGAAACTCCTAAACATGCTTAACCAGCATCTGCAAGCACCATCAGTCAAGACTAAAAGTAGTTATTAGGAAAGTATAGATATGATTCCATTTCAAAGACATGAAAAACCAAAGCAGGTAAGTAGGATGCATCTACGGATGCATCTTTTTAGCTGCATGATTTCCCTTTGAGTCATCAGATGTTTGTCACTGTGCATCTTGACTTTAATAATCCATCTATGTCCTCTGTTAGACTGAACAGCTTATCTAATATCAAAAGGTGGAAATGACATGATTAAAGCTGGGGATGCATTAGGCGATTTCAAGTGACCGGTGGTTGGCAGCAATGAGCTGGGCTTTGATCGATGGTCATTCTTCTGTCCCAGATACAGGTTAAGGTCACAGAGGAAAACAATAAACTAACCATACCAGTCCCAGGTATGTTATCACCAACAGCTACGCTGTTGGAGGAAGTTTTCTCCTCCTGCCAACCACTCAGACCTACTTGCTTCTGTCATTTACTGTAAGGTTGTAAATATTGGTTTTTCACCTTCCCCTGGTCTAACACCACAAAGTGTATTCCTAAATGCTCCACAGTCAAGACCAGCATCATAGCACACAGGGTCACAGGCCCTGTGGGTTGCTGCATTTAAACTGAGCTGCTTTGGTTAGGGGTTAGGGTCATTGCACCCCAGCTGCATCTGAAAACCTTAGCTGTAGGTTGAGTTGTGCCCCCAGCTGAATCGCGTCAGACCAAGAGCTTAATGGACAGTCGGTAAAAACAGCAGAGAAACAGGCTTCACAGTCGGATTCATTACTTTGGACATAATTGGCAGAATGACGTGTCTAATATGACTGGACATAAAGATTGTTCCAGTACAGAAAGTAAAATATGAGGTGTTCAGAGCACTCTTTTAGGTTTTTATTTTCATAGCTTATAACCAAACGTTGTCAAAGAACCTCTCAGTAATGTGAAACAATGATCAGATATTTTTTTGGTCTCATTTAAAGGTTTGGAAACATTCCCATTGAAAGACGGACCGAATTTATGCACAGCTCTAGTCATACTGAGCCCTCCACCCTAACACTTTCAGTTGGCAACCTGGAGCTAATGTCTGGCCCAGGGGCACATCAACATGTGTAGGAGAAAGCTGGGATTGATCTAACACCAATTACAACAGGTCAACTCTGCCCACTAGGGCTGAGTATTAGCATGGGTGTTGCGATATAATACGTGTCACGATTCTTGGGTGACAATATTATATTATCATGATTTTGCAATGTCACTACACAGCAAATGTTGCAATGTTAAAGTACAGTAGCAGCCTTTCAAAATGGCCCTTCCCAGTCAAACACCAGGCAAATTTCAGCCCACTTCCCTCAAACTCCCAACGAAACCCCCACCAACCCCACTATTTTTCACTGAATTACAGGGTCTGACCAGGAGATGGCTCTTCTCTTTAGATCTTAATGACCAAAAATCATGACAGAAAGAATATTTTAGTACAAAGACTGATGTTTAAAAAGGATTTGTAGGGGACCAGCCAAGAAGCAGACAAGGACCAGCAAAAGGGTCAGCCAAGAAGCAGACAAGGACCAACCAATGACAAGCCAAGAAGCAGCCAAGGACCAGCCAAGAAGCAGACAAGGACCAGCAAAGGGTCAGCCAAGAAGCAGACAAGGACCAACCAAGGACAAGCCAAGAAGCAGCCAAGGACCAGCCAAGAAGCAGCCGAGGAACAACTAAGGACCAGCCAAGAAGCAGCCAAGGACCAGCCAAGAAGCAGCCAAGGACCAGCCAAGGACCAACCAAGGACCAGCCAAGAAGCAGACTACCCACAGACCAGCCAAGGACCAAACCAAGAAGCAGCCAAGGACCAGCAAAGGGCCAGCCAAGAAGCAGACAAGGACCAACCAAGGACAAGCCAAGAAGCAGCCAAGGACCAGCCAAGAAGCAACCGAGGAACAGCTAAGGACCAGCCAAGGAGCAGCCAAGGAACAGCCAAGGAGCAGACAAGGACCAGCAAAGGACCAGCCAAGAAGCAGCCAATGACCAGCCAGGGACTACCCACGGACCAGCCAAGGAACAGCCAAGAAGCAGCCAATGACCAGCCTAGGAACAACCAAGGACCCATCAAGGAAAGTGGGGACATTTTGAATGGCTACTACTGTACCACTTTAGGAGTGCATTTGATCCCACACTAATTCTGAGTGGGAGCAAATGCACTGAGTGGGAGTAAATGCACTGACTAGGACCTGGATGACTGAGAACCTTCATCAGCACACTCTTAAAGTGTTACTTTGACACTGCAACATTTATTGTGTATTGTGATATTTTTCCCAGCTATCAAAATTAAATGTATAGATAAAAAAGCAGGTGGTGTATTTGTTCCTCTGAAGATATTGATCATTTAGTTGTTTTGGTTTCCAGTGCAGCGAAGCCTAATGGGTCATCAGGTTTGAAGCTGAACGTTGCTTGTTAGACAACATACTAACATCCCACTGCTGCGCTGCACTGGCTGCTGGTCTATGTGCAGACCACTGACCCTAAAACAGGTCTTCTCATTGACCACAGCCAGTTCACACATAGCAGGTCACAGTACCAGCATCCAGCCATGTGGTTCCCACATTAGGGGGATCTGGAGTCAACAAGTTGAGTCTATTTCATGTATTTTTTCCACCCAACCACTAAAGCAGGTGAGTCCATTCTGCTCAGGTTAATTCTCTTTGCTGATTGGGTTCACCTGCTTCAGTGGCTGGGCGGAATAAATACATGACATAGAGATGACTTGTTGACTCCAGATCATCCATCTCTGAGGGTTCCTGACATGTTTCAGTTTCCGTCTGCTTACAGTCTCTGTTGTGACCCCCCACAGTGCGGCGCGTGCCTCCCCGCTTTTCCATCCCGCCCACTAACTGTGAGGTGATGCCTTCTGGAAGCGTCAACCTGACCTGTGTGGCAGTGGGTTCTCCGATGCCTCTGGTCAAGTGGAGGAGCGGAGACAGGGAGCTGACCCAGGAGGAGGAGCTCCCCCTGGGCCGTAACATCCTGCAGCTTACCAACATCCAACAGTCTGCTAACTACACCTGTGTGGCCATCTCATCTCTGGGCATGATTGAGACCACGGCTCAGGTGTTTGTCAGAGGTAAGAGGCGCCACACAGTCAAGAAATGATCGAAAGAATTAACTAGGCTGAAACTAATAATTATGCCAAACAGTCTTCGGCTTTTTACAAACTTAAACCAAGTGAAACTAAAACTTTTCCACTTTAGGAGTTTTTTTTATCTTACTGGAAAATATTTATTAATTTATTTTTTTTTTAACAATATTTTTTTTCCCAAAATATATTTATTCAAATTTTAGCAATTTAAACAAACATCTTGAACAATATACAGAATGTAATCACAGCAATATTTACGTTACTGTTCAAGTCAAAATAAAATACAGAGAACAAATTGCCACACTAAACATTTACTCCAATGCGACTGATCACATTTTATACTTAGCCTCTTATAATCAAAATTAAATTTGACAGTATTTGTCCTCCAATAAATTGTCTTTGGAAACTTCGGTTCACTTGTTCTTCAATCACTTGCACTTTTTTTTTTTTTAGATAATCAGTCTTAACATAATTAATGAAGAAGTTCCAAATAGATTCAAACAGGTCCTGTTTGTCCTTTAATATATACATTATTTTTTCCAGAGGGAGGTCAGATAACCACAGATGGTAAAAGTACTCACTTTCCGTACTTGAGTAAAAGTACAGATACTTGTGT
>JAGKQL010000018.1:30608045-30710291 GCA_018398635.1 Cyprinodon brontotheroides
TGTCTGGATGGAGTAAAGAGTGGGTAACAGTAGAGAAAGTTTGGAAACCACGTTAAACCACAACTCTGCTTCCTGGTCACCCCTATTCAATAAGAAAAACCTGGCACACTTTAATATTTAACCTTACTAATATCCAAGGAAAAACCACAAATCACAAGGTTCTTGTTCCTTTGTCGCCCCGCTCTTCTATTCAGTTGGTTTTGAAACACACGGCGCAGAAGGTGGGGCCGGTGGTGTGTCGGCGCGGCAAAACGCGCAGTAACGCAATAGTTACTTTTACTAGTAACTAGTTACTTTTATTGTGAGTAACTCAGTTAGTAACCTTCTGTGTTACTTCTGGGAGAAGTAATCTAGTAACGCATAACTAATTACTTTTTTCAAAGTAACGTACCCAACACTGTCCAATGATGAACATATTCATTACCAAGAGTAATGGACCAGGACCGTGTACCTCGCTGTCCACACATACCCATCAATGACCTGCAGTTACTCTAAAGCTATTCATCCTGACTGATTTAGAATGATTTTAAATGTAAAACTAATATAAACCTTTGACTGGAATTCCTTAGGGTCATGACAGGGAGGCCTTCCCATCATTTCCAACATGAAATGCTCAAACTACCAGTGGAAACAGGATTTCTGCATTGATACAAATGATAGAATGGCTATGATGCTAACACAATTTTTTTAATGAAATATTATACATTTTATTAATTAATTTTATCAATTAATTTAATCCCATCATTATTCTGTTAAATTGTTATAACATGTTGTTTTGTTATGCTGCTCCGATTTTATTTTAGACATTTCAAGTCATTATCTGATGTAGTGATACACAGGCAGAAGAATCCCTTTAATTTTCTTGGTGATGTCCATAATTCCCACAAACGTCGAGGTTTTACCTGTTAAATAACTAACACACAGGGCAGATTGCTTGATGTGGAGTTTCTGTATAACTGAATGATTTCAGTCTGGAGTTTGTAGAGTTTCCCTTTTCATATTATCTTTTGAAACAGTTGCATCTGTGTGACGTATGGCTCACTCTCATTTCTTCACAGCGTAGTGTCACTTTCAGCGCAGTGGTCTCCTATGCAGTGGATGGTCTGAAGCCAGACACACTCTACCTGTTTTCGCTAGCAGCTCGATCTGACAGAGGTCTGGGAGTCTTCACTCCACCTGTCCAGGCCAGAACCACCAAATCCAGTAAGCAAACCTTCAATCTGCTCTCTGAATTTTTCTTATTGTTATTGACGCCGAATTAAGTAAAGCAGAAATGTTTCACTATATAAAGAGAAGTTATTTAATGTGTTTAGACCTTCAACAGCGATTTTCTTTTGAAATCTACACCGATCATTTTGATGCTCTGACTGTGTCATAAATAAAAAAACCTGCAGGTCTACAGAATATTAGATGACAATCAACTGAAAGTTTTTTTTTTTTTTTTTTGTTTATTTGTTTTTTTTAGTAACACCTTGATACTATCACTGAAGTATAGGTAGTATTATTTAATCTGACATGTATACTGTGGTAGCTGTAGATCAGAATATGACCTTTCTGTATGGAAGTGAATCTCTGAGTACCTGGAACCAAGCACCTAGTTGCAGGATTGGAAAAGATAGAAAGTATGACTTCAAACTGAGGTGATTCAGTAAGATTGAAGCTGTTTTTTTGGATGGTTTCTCAGTGCTTGGACCTCCTCCAAGGAAGGTGGTGACAGAAACCCTCAACTCCTCCAGCATCAGGGTGACCTGGAAGGCTCCGTTACCAGTAAAGCAATCTGGACAGATCCAAGGCTACCATGTTATCTGCTCCAGGCTGAGGAACAGAGAACCACACGGCCAGCCGGCCATCATCGACGTTTCAAACCCTAAAGCACAGGTAACTAATTTTAGGTTGTAGCAGATTAAAGTAGATTCAGGAAGGTCGCTTATTAGGCCTCTTCCTCGTGTAACTCTTGAAAAATAATCATTAGAATTTAGTTTCATTATTAATTAATGAAACACTTTCTTCTATGGTGCTTCAATGTCTTGCAAAAATATTTAGCCCCTTAGGATTTTTCCGACTTGGTTGCCTTAAAGTCTGGAGTTAAAATTGTTGTTTAAATAGTTTCATCATTCCATGTATACAGTAGAACTCGTCTACAAATATGGGAAATTTTATGATAATCTATGTGAACCAACCAAAACAAGGACAGAGCATCATTAAATAGCTCAATGTTCATCCCCTGAGGTCAGTAGTGCTAGTAGTAGAGCCCTTTAGCAGCAGGTCCAGGTCTCTAGAAGCTCCCCACATCTGGCCTTTGGCCCTCAGATTAACCCTGAGGGCCAGATGGCCCTCAGGGTTAATCTGCTCCAGCTCCTTCACTGTTAAGAGCCATCTATAAAACCTGCTGTGGATTCTTGATGGGATTGAGGTCTGGACTTAAACATTATTCAAATATTTTTTACTTGTTATTTGGAGATACAAACATCACATTTAGGGGGAGGGGCGGCCTAGTGGTTAGGGCATAGAGCTGGGAATGAGCTTCTGAGTTTGAGCCCCACTCCCACAGACTGCCACTCTGGGTCCCTGAGAAAGACCCTTAACCCCACACTGCTCCCCGGGCGCTGCACAATGGCAGCCCACTGCTCCCCAAGGGGAGGGGTTAAATGCAGTTCTGTATGTGACAGTGGAATGACAATAAAAGCTGAAAAAATAAAATTAAAGTTAGACTTCCCAGCTCTTACAGAGGTTAAAGGAATCAAAGTATGTAAAAATAAAATGAAAGTAAAATAAAAGTATGAACCTGAAATATGAATGGGCAAATCTATTTGCCATTACCAATAGACTCAGTCCTTCTACGATACAGTGGTTGTTTTTTTTATGCTTGCTATGAGTTATCAGACAGCCTGCAAAAAAAAAAAAAAATAAATAAAAAAATATGGTCCACACAGACTAACATGTTTCTTGGATTTTCCAACAAGCCAGTTGATCTCCTTCACCATTGATTAGCTCCTTGCTATCTGCACCCCTGGGGAGGGTAACATACAACATTCCTAATCAGCGTACTAATATTTTAGCCCCCCCTGGTGGGAAACACACCCCATCAGACAGAGAACTCTAAAGACTTTGCAAACAAAGTCAAACATTTAAAGATGGCGACTTTTCGATGTCACTAATAAATAAATAATTGAACTTTATTGATCTCACAGTGGAGAAATTCCTTCTCTGCATTTAACCCCTCCCCTTGGGGAGCAGTGGGCTGCCATTGTGTGGCACCTGGGGAGCAGTGTGGGGCTAAGGGTCTTGCTCGGGGACCCAGAGTGGCAGTCTGTGGGAGTGGGGCTCAAACTCAGAACCTCATGATTCCCAGCTCTATGCCCTAACCACTAGGCCACTAGGGTCAGGGATTGATAAGATTTTCACGATTCCAATTCTATTGTTGATTCTGTGAAACGATTTGAATCCTTATCGATTCTCTTATCGATTCCAATTTGGGGAAAAGAGAACAAACAGTTTGATGACGAGCATTAACTTTGTTTACTTAACTATCACACGACCTTACAAACTCAACAAGGTCAAGATTTCCACAATGTATCTGTTTAATGTGGAGAGAAATATTTTATTTAGACAATCTGACAACAGCCTCAAGTTCACCTACCGAAATTCATGGGCCCGTTGCAATAGCTAGAATCATGTAAAAATTCCAGCTACCAGTAGTTCTAATTAAACATGCTGGCAATGAAGGGCTGGATTGACGAGAAAGGCGCACTCCCTTAATAACCCCAAAGACAGGTAGGAAACGGGTTTATTTCCAGAAATGGCATCTGATTTACTAGGAACCACATTAAGCTCAGCCAGTGATATAAAACTAGCTACTTCCCACCAGTTTCCTTCCATGCTGGTCGTAACTTTAGTTTCTGTCTGGAAGCATTAAAAACGCAGCGTTTGTTAAAATGTATGCCATGTTATGTGCGCAGGTCTTTCTGCATTTTGGTTGTAATCACTTTACCCGATTGGGTGCCATTTTTTTAGTTTTGCTTTTCTAGACTTACGCCTGGTCACTTCATACTTACTTATTGAATGCCGTGTGCGTAACTTGCATAAAAAACGTGACATAAGTCTTGCTGCCCAGCGCTAGGCTGTGGTGCTGCCTGGAATCGTTAAGAGAATCGTTAATTGAGCTGCCAAATGGTGCCATGGAATTGGAACACATGGAACTGGTTCTGAACAGGAACCGGTTTTTGATTCCCATCATTATAGCCCCAACCCCCCATAGATACCTAAACGTGGCGTTTGTCAAAGCAGTAAGGAAATCCAAAAGAGAATATAAGACAAGAAGATTGGACGGAAAAACATCTCCATCCCATATGTTGCTGGAGTCTCTGAAAAACTCAAGAGGATTTTCTCCAAGCACAAAACTGAAAAAGAAAACTTAAACAGAACCAAAATCATGTCCGTCCCTTTGGTGCTATAAACCAACGTAGCTCTATCTTTTTCTGTTTGAAGATGATAGTGGTCCTGTTAAAAAATCAAACAATATTTAATGTGAATCGGTGCAATAAAGCTAATGTGAATTAGTTTGATGTGAAATGAACCTGTTGTTCAAAACTTCATCTCTCTTAATCTTCACATTTTTCTGTTTCTCTGCTTTGTATTTTCCAAACATTTCCTCGTTCAGGAAACCATCATATCAGGTCTGCTTCCTGAGACTACTTATTCTATCACTCTGACTGCCTACACCGCCAAGGGGGATGGAGCTCCTAGCAAGGCCTCTGTGTTTACTACTAACGGTGCTGGTGAGTCCATTGAATACATGATTGTTTGTGTTTATCTGAAGGGATACATCAATAAACTGTTTTCCACACTTTTGGCTACTACTTTCTCAAGAATTTTTTAGATGAAAGAGAGGAAGATTGGATATAGGTCTATAATTGACCAAGTCATCTGGGTCAGGAGACGTTTTCTTAAGCAGAGGTTTAATTCCAGCTACCTTAAAGCTTTGGGTACATATCCCTGTAACAGAGATAGATTAATCACATCTAAAATGGAGGGAGGAGATCAAGGGAATACCTCCTTAACAGTGACGTGTGGTGAGGTTCATAGCTGGTGAGAGGCACTGACGTCATCAGAATCAGATTTGCAAATAGATGCATAGATTGACAGCAGTTTACAGGTTATGTTTCACTTCTGCATCCTTACACATACAAACTGTAGCTCACAAAACACACATTTCCTTAAAAAACAAAACAAAAATAAATGTTATTACTGTCTTACCTTTACCTATAAATGAAGTCCATGCGTCGCTCCTTCTGCACTAAAACATCCGTCACTTTGCGATAGAAGTCCTCCTTATCTTCCTTCAGTTTTAAAAGTCTCTCTGTCTCAATGGAGATCACTGCCAGGGAAGAAAGCCTTCCTTGATCCGTCCTGTTCCTGCTGTATGTTTTCAGTCTCTTGAGCACCCCCTGCCATGAGGCAAGAGAACTGCCTGCCTCACCTCAAACCTGTTCTCTGCCGTTTATAATCGCTCATTACACGAAACACGTTACACAAACACAGTTGGTGAAAAAAAGCACTGTACATTATATACATAAGCTAAATTATTAGAAATAAGTTCACACATTAAATTTGTTTAAACCATTTTATTGACGCCGTACAGCAACATGCTCTCACCGCTTTGCAGCCAGCGCAGAGCCAGGGGTTGCGCAATCCAAGGTGAGGCAGAGCTCGCTGCTGCCTCACCGGCATCGCTTCCAAGCATTTGAATGGGAAAATAAGAAAATTCAGCGATTTTGAACAAATAAAAATCGAAATTGGTGAAGCTACATGAAAAATAAATATTTTTTAGTACAAACCACCGGATGAATATAACAATTTAAATTACTTTATGATTATATATTTTCTTTCTTTCCATGATGGCAGGTGAGGCACTGTCTCACCTGCCTCCCCTGACGTCACTGCTCCTTAAATAACCTGGTTGGAACTGGAATAATAATAATAATGATACTACTACTACTACTACTACTACTACTACTACTACTACTACTACTACTACTACTAATAATAATAATAATAATAATAATAATAATAATAATAATAACAATAATAACAATATTATTATTATTGTTATTATTGTGATATTATTTAACTTTATTGATCTCACATTGGAGAAATTTACCTCTGATTTTAACCCATCCCCTTGGAAGGAGTGGGCTGCCATTGTCTCGGCACCCGGGGAGCAGTGTGGGATTAAGGGTCTCACTCAGAGAGACCCAGTGTGGCAGTCTGTGGGGGTGGGGCTCGAACTCAGAACCTCAGGATTCCAACCACTAGGCCACCACTCCCAATGTTTTTTGTTTGTTGTTGTTCTTTTTTAAAACAACAAAAAGAAAAATAATAAGATGAAGACAATAGTTTTGCTAACTCTGAGAGTTCAACTGGATCAAAGCAGTCTAAACCAGGTTTCAGATTCCATGACTACCTCCAGATGCTGCCCCACCCTCCTGTGACAAACCAATCACGGATAGAGGAGTGCTAATGATCTTATTTTTAATGAATCCCATAAAAATCATTGCTACTAAGAGCAGGTGGAATGGGCGGTTCAACTAAGCTATGGCTCTGGGTGAGTTTGGCAACTGGATTAAAAAGATATCTAGGAATATTTTTATTCTCAGCTGCCATCTCCTAAAGTTCTCCGATGACTTGGCCATTGTAGGCTGTGTTTCTGAGGGGGAGTGAGTTGGAGTATCGATCATTCATCATGAACTTTTTGGACTGATGTGAGAAGAACCACCTGTATCTTAATACTAGTAAGACCAAGAAGATGGTGATGGACTTAAGGAGACGCCCCCCACCTTACTCTGAACATCCAGGGGCAGAACATAGAAACTGTGAATAGTTTCAAATCCCTGTGTGTTTACGTCAATTATAAACTAGACGGGACTGATAACAGCGACGCCTCCCCCACCTCCTGAGGAGGCTGAGGTCCTTTGCAGTGAGCAGGTCCCTGCTTCAAACCTTCTCTGACTCTGTGGTGGCATCAGCCCTCCTCTACGATGTTGTCTGCTGGGCCCCTGGCAGCACAGAGCGGGACAGAAAGAGACTGAACAAACTGGTGAGAAAGGCCGTTTCTGTCCTAGGCTGCACTCTGGACTCAGTGTCTGAGAGGAGGGTGCTGTCCAAGCTTCCATCCATCATGGACGCCACCTTCCACCCTCTGCAGCAGATTGGAGAGGAGCTGAGCAGCTCCTTTAGTCAAAGACTTTTACAGCCTGTTTGGAAAAAGCAGCGCTACTGCAGGTAATTCATCCTGCTGCAACCAGACTCTACAATGAGACACTACAACAGCAATAACTGCTGCAATGGAGAATGAGAAATTGCTATTTGATACCCTGTGCAATAACTATATATATAAATGTCCATCCATATAAATACCCAAATATAATGTATACATCCCATGCACCTTCTTCTTCTCCTTTGACTAGTTGAGCCAATGTAACGAGTATACTTCTCCACTGTTAGATCAATAAAAGTCAATCAACCAATCAGGGAAGCTGATCTGAGGGAGCTGGCAGGGGAGTCAGGCGCAGCACTGCTGATGCAGAAGCGCTATGATCACTCCTCTGAAACTGTTTATTGCGCCTAAATTAACTTCAAATGTAGAAACCTGCCGGCGGAATATGTTGGCTTTTATTATCCTGCTGCCTGCAGTTTGTAGCACAGACCTGAAAAGCGCTAACATCTACTTCCAGCGCCACCAACGGGGGGGAAAACCCTGGAGAAGGCGGCGGGCCTGAGGCAGCTGCTGCTGGGGATTCCCAGTGACAGCGCAGCGCCCGGTATGTAAAGGGGTCTGGCGGCTCCCACAGAGAAATAATCTTTGAAGGCAGGATGGTAATCTGGATGAACTGACTGCACAGACCATGTTTTCAGGAGGACTTTCTCACTTCAACATAGATTCTAACTACTTTCTACCGCTGATCACAGCTAATATAGCAAAGCTGCTCTCTGGCATCGAACACAGGAGCAGCAGAGGCTTTTTTGCTGCTTAAATTGTGTCCGGTGTGAACATAGCATTAGACTTTTGAATTTGTTTTAATTAACCTATGAAACATAATATTGTACCTAAAAATGATCTCATGTCTACCTGATTAAATTTCCACCTCTAGTCAAGCACACATAGTTCCTATAATCAGGACAGAAGTAGTGCTGGAACAAAGACAGAAAGTTAGCTGTATTCCCCCACAAAATGCAGCAAAAAGGGTTTCAGCAAGTTTAAATTTCAACATTTTCTGGGGGAGGATATCCTGTGCCCCCATGCCACACAAAGCCTAAAGATGTGATACAGCAAGGTGGACACCCTATGAATTATTCCAGGCTACATGCCAATTGAGAGTGGTAAAAATGCTATTTGTAGTGATGTAAATAATCTAATTGGTTTATTGCTCATATTTTCTCTGTCACAGTGCCTGGAAAGCCAAGCATGATGATCAATATGATGGTGGGGAACACCGCTATGATCCAATGGCAGCCTCCTAAAGAAATGATAGGAGAACATCTAGGATACCAACTCCAGTACAAGAGGGTGGATGAGGAAACCTTCACCACCAAAGATCTCAGGAAGACGGATGACCATTTTACTCTCACCGGCCTCCTTAAAGGAGCCACTTACATTTTCAAGCTGTCTGCTAAAAATCGAGCAGGCTCCGGTGAGGAATATGTTAAGGAGATCATCACCTCTGAGGACATACCCAGCAGCTACCCCCAGAATCTCAGGGTGACGGGCCTCACCTCTACCTCTACCATGCTGGCCTGGGAGCCTCCGCCTCTGGCTGAAAGGAACGGAGAGATCGTCAAGTATGTTGTGGTGTATCGGGACATTAATAGCAAGGACAACTACACCAACAGCACCACAGAGACACACATGACTGTTCAGGGTTTGCTGCCTGACACCACCTATGACATCAGGATCCAAGCTTTTACCAACAAGGGAGGAGGACCTTTCAGCCCCAGCGTCCAAAGCAGGACCATGCCGGCATCTATGCCAGGTGGGTCAGATGTCTTTGTGTAAATTTAAATCTGGTTACATATTTCATTTTCACATAGAGCACCCTGTCCACCCTGGACAGGTCACCAGTCCATCACAGGACAACACAGAGACATACAAAGACACACAAGCACACACACACACCCACACCTAAGGACGATTTAGAGATGCTAGTTAACCTACCACCCATGTTTTTGGAGTTTGGGAGCCGGATTACCTGGAGAGAACCCACGCCTACACCGGGAGAACATCCAAACTGAATGTGGAAAAATCCTGTGCTTGCAATCAATTCCAGGTAGTTGCTGCTGCAAAGCAATGGTGCTACAATCGTTTCCACCATGCAGCAACAGACTTCTGTTTCTGACAGCAAATATCAGCAATTATTTCACTCAAAATGAAACCAGTATTTCTTTCATTTTAGCAGGTCATTTCCAACTAAAGCTCAAACCCAAAAGCTTGGTTTATACTCAGCGCCTCGCGCAGGGTGTGAGGGTGCGCACGCCAAAATCGATGCTGTCGCCGCCCCGAGCGTGGACCGCATGTGCAGCCTCGGCCCTGGGAACCTCTGAATGTTTTGTAACTTGCTGCGTGGTCGGTCGGTCGGTCGGTCTTTCAGATGCATCAGTGATTATCCTACTTCGAAACACCAAAATCAAATTTAGAAATTTGTCCTATATATTGCTGACATCCAAAGTGTTTTTCTTGATTGGCTCTAAGGAGAGCGCAGACGGAGGACACTGGGTTCACTGAACCATACCTGCTCCTGACCAGGTTAGCTCTGGGGAGAATGTTACTATGGCAACTGTCTTTGTGAAATAAAAAAACTGAGTTTCTCTGATTTTAGGTTTACAAATCTTTTCAGTGAACTTGCTTTGTAAAACGGACTGCTGACTTTAAATACTTAAAGTATTTCAGGAAAGGTCCACAGACCCTCTGGAACTTTTTGAGTTTCAAACTTAATTAAGGATCTTTTTAATGTCCAAACAGGACATGTTGTCCCTAAAGCCGGGCATCCACTGTGCCATATTTTCCATCATTGCTCGCAGCTACAGCTCACACTGTACGACCAAACCGTAGGGTTTAAAAGTTCCAAGCTCACGATGTTTGTTCTCACGCTGTGCGACCCGACGCTCTGATGCGATCTACCTGCTCACACTGTGCGCCTAAAACCAGGTGGGACTCAGCGGCTCGCAGTGAGATGGCGCTACTCTGATTCGTCTATCTGGAAGCCAAACCAGTAGCAGAGGAACATGAAGCTCACTTGACTGAAACGTGGCTGCCTTGGATATTTGGGCAATTTAGTGCTGAAAGCCCCTAAAAAGAAAGGACGACGACGTATTTATTTGGACAAAGACATGGCTGAGCTAAGCGTGGCTACTACGGTCTGTCAGTTTGACAGAAGAACTCCATTTCACTCATTGCACCCCCGCCATGCTGCTGGGTTTACATCTGAGATGAGAAGAAGAAGAAGAATCCTTGTTTGCCCACTGAGCGATTAGCCCACTCATGAACACCTCAGCAGACGGCCGACTGAATTTCAAACATGTTTGATTTTCTCCCGACCTTCTGATTCCTGATGGGGGGGTGGTCGTTAGAAACTGGTATCGCCCCTCGTTACCCCCCTGTTCACAACACCACGCACCATCAGGATGAAAGTCGTCCAAAAACATTTCTATTGCTTCCAGAAAAGTCTTCAATATATTCTATACCATGTAGTTTAGCATTCATTACATGTTTTAAGTATATAAATAACTATTTTCAGTACCTTTATTACGTAGATTTCGTATTCTGTTTGGGCATGCATCGCGGTTCTGGGACAGATCGGGTCGTGATAACCAGCACTAGATCCAGTTCAGCTACTTTTAGCCAATCAAATCTGCTCCTCTGATCATGTGACTTAACAGTGCTAAAAGTTAGCTGGTGGCTAACTGTTCGCCATCAGCTAACTGTTAGCCATTACTGAACAGTGCCTTACAAACCTGTTACAATACATGTTCATAATCACCAAATTAAATAACTGTTTGAACGTCCGCTTTAATGTGAGAGTGTGATAAAATGATAAACTGAGTTTGATTTATACACACATTGTTTGAACTGCGTTTAGTTTGTTTAAAGTCTAATAGCGACTTTTCTTTCCTCAGTGTTTGTCAGAAACTTTGGTGTGAAAGCTGTCATGAAAACCTCAGTCCTGCTGATGTGGGAACTTCCAGAAACATCCCAAACGTCTCCGCTTCACTTCAGGGTAAGAAGGTGTATTTTGCACATTTGAAGACCTATAAACATTTCCACTGAGGAGTCTTTTTGAAGCTGTGCACAGTCACTTATAAACAATGAGATGAAGAGTGAAGATGTGATTGTGTTTTGTTAACATAAGTAAATATAACAACAAATTAGATGTTTTACTATATATTTAAATAAACATAGAGTGGTTTGTGCCTCAACAGAAAAAGCTTAATGATAAAAGCCTCAAGTTTAATAAAATTCCAATATTTTCTCAGACCTCACAATAAGTAACCAGTTTAGGTGGAGATTTCAGCCAATCATGTTATTGTTTAGTCATAACAAACAACAGATTTATTAATTTATATTACACCTCTAATGGGGGTTGTAACCCCAACCCCTTTACAGGTGAACAGAGAAGACCTCACCTGTTCAGCCAGGCCAACAACAACCCTACCAACGACCCCCTTTCAGAGACATAGACAGGTATGGGGCATTGCGGGCTAACAAAGAAGCCAAACGACCCCCATTCCAAAGGGGGGACCGGTTCCTTCGTTTCTATTTGCATGTTTTCTAAAAACTAAAAAACCGAGCTTTGTTGGGCTGCTGGATAAAACCTGGAACTCAAGCGCTATTTCTGACATTTTGAACTGAAAAAGCTTCCTGGATGGAAGAGAAACGTCTTCAAACTTGGAAACAAAGTCCAGAGGATTGATTTCAACTTTTTTGGAACCGGAAAATGACCTGGATGGCTGAGAATCTTCACCAGCATGGACAGCCAGAAGAAGCTTAGTGTTTTGTCATGAGCGAAACAAATGGCCAAGGATGGCCAAGGTCCGCTGGGATTTTTCACATCTTGAAAATCCTTTTGTCTAACAATCAGGTTTTTATTTCCTCCAGCTCACAAGAGGTGTTGCAAAACATTCTTTAATTTCTACCAAAAGGAATCCCTAAATTATATCCAAAGCAAATATTTCTTTGCATTCTGTTCATTTTTGGATAAATAGGTACATAAATCTTTAATTATTTCTCTCTCATAGTTATTGTAATTATCATTTAAAAAATTTGTTGTTTTATGAATTGCAACATAAAATTAGACTAAAACCTTTTTGAGACTAAATCTAAGACTGAATCTGAAAATGTCAAAAACAACAGTGGTTGCCAGGTCAGTATCGATCCTCCTCCCATATGGTGGAGAGAAGGAGAAGCTGCAGTTTGAATAGTCTTATATATAAACCAGACAATGCCTTTGTTTGTGGATCCCTGTTAAACCAACCATGAATCCAATTTTCAATTGTAAGTAAGAGCAGAAGCAGGTCCTAACATATTTGAAAATGTAAAAGTATTGAAAGAAATAGTTATTTGGAAAATTAAAGCACATCCTAAGATAGTCAAGTTAAATTAAAAGTCTTTGCTGGTTCTATGAGGATGGGAGAAAGAAGGGATTTGACAAAAGCAGCTTCTTATATCCTAAGTGCAGTCTGGATTATGATCAAATCCAAAGGAAGCTCTCAACTATTGGATAATTTGTGTGATAGTGCCTGCCAATCAGCATCGGGGAACCTACTAATGCTGCGCTCACACTTGAGGCGGGTGCAACGCTGACTGTGGTGGATTCACATAGAATCGTTATTCAATCTGCATGGTGAAGGGCGGGACAAGCATCCAGTGGTAAACTCAACACAGTGAGAGCGTTCACTGCCCCTCCCACACCTGCTGCTACTAGATAGAGCTGATGGTCTCCCCAAGGAGATTCTGAGGAGTCAAATAGCAGCGCCGCATGGAGAGAGAGGAGCGGTGATCACTGAAGATGAAATCAGCTTTCTATGAAATCGGAACACGGCAGCCAATCAGGGACTGGATGGAGAAGATTTTTCCCTTAAAATGGAATCCAGAGAAAATAATGTTAACAAAGGTAAAAATAAGGAATGCTCTTTAGGTGGCTTTAGAAAAGCCGTTTTAATTTAGCCCTAGAAGGACCTTTGATCATCCTCCCTCACCTCCAGCACAGAGCCCGGTCTGTCACTGCCCACTGCCCAGGATCAGGGCTTCCTAGGGGGGAGATTTACAAGGAAGTTCTGCTGAATCAGAGCTGCATCTGGATGAATCAAAGTGGATCTTTTTTTCCAGAAACTGATGGTCTCCCCAAGGAGATTCTAAAGTCATAGAGAACAATTTAGCAGCAGTCCGTGATGTTAAGGTTCACCTGGGCTTTTATTGTGAAACGTCGACAGATAGCGAGACCTTGACAGGAAATAACATGAAAAAAAAAAGAAAAACGTATTGATCAACTCCTTCTGAATCGCAGGAATGGTAGTCTGACTCGGTCCAGAGAGCACAGACCTCTCCAGAGGGATTTGGTTGCTACCTTAGCATAGCCTTTAGCTGGGAACCGTTTAGAGTCTAGCCATTAGCAACTGCGAACTGCCAGCAACAGGAAGTCAAACAGGAAGTATTTGCTTTATAAACTCCGCCAGAGGGGTGTGTCTTCAGAGGAGTACTTCTGATTGCATCATCGACATTTGAACCCAACACTATTGAGCAGCTACATGTCTTATAATATTGGATCGAATATCTCTGACCATGAGGTACCGGTATATAAACTTGTGGAGCAACACTCCACCTTGCCTAATTCACTGGCTGCTTTATGGTGCATTCATAAAGAACGCCATGAGTGCTGGGATTTTTCCAGCAGGTAGTTCATCACTCAGCATTTCAGATGCACAGGGTTTACTCCCTGGACCGCATCATCAGATAGGCGGAGCTTCAGCTGCGTGAATCTGACACCTCACTGACGTGAAAAAACTGACTGAATGGTTATTGCCTCATTAGTGCAGGTTTGTTCATTTAAAATGGTCATTTATAAAAATGAATAAAACAATAAAGATCACATGTGCTGCTGTTGTTTCAGAGATATTAAAGATAATTTTGTAGGTCACCCAGAGGTCAACTATCCCACCATTAAGCTCCGACTTGAATCCAAATGATCTAGCCTACTTTTTTTTTCATAACAAAAACAGAATGTTTTACTAAAAAAAGAAAATGTGATGGACAACTGCCGAAAACCCCCCAAGGGGCTTAATGAATGGCAGTCTCCGTAAAAATAAATATATTTCACCATTTTTCAGAAAAGTTAAACTATCGTTTGTGCTGATTTGGTTTTTAAGATGGAATTATTTTTAATTACGGCCGATGACATCACAATCCTTGCAGACGACTGTTTGCAATCAAACAGTCGTCTCTTTAAAGGGAGACAAAGCTGTGGCATCGGAGATGTGAGCGTTACATCTGTATTCAAAGAAGGGTAGAAACTTTCTCCAATCAGTTGGAGCGATTGATGTGAGACAACAGAGGGCTGATTTTAGTTCCTGATTGATCCTTTCAGTTTTCCCATTGGGTTGCTGGATTGAGGGGTTAACTGGATGTTAAAGAGACTTTTGCAATGAGGGCATTAAAGAGCGGTCTTCATAGCAGCTAGATGAATAATGGTCCTCTGTCTGAAAGGATGTCCTGAAAAATGCCATGAAGTCTGGAGGTGGATGGAGCTTCTTCAAATGGATGGCCTAGTGGTTAGAGCAGTGCTCTGAGAAGGTTGCAAGTACCCGGTTCGATCCCCACAGACTGCCACTCTGGGTCCCTGTGCAAGACCCTTAACCCCACACTGCTCCCTGGGTGCCGCACAATAGCAGCCCACTGCTCCACAAGAGGATGGGTTAAAATGCAGAGGGTCAATTTCCTCAATCTGGGGCTATAGAGGGATTTACTGTCAAGATTTGGTTTTAAGGTTTTTGATTGGACCTAAAAGCAGAAGCCAAGAGGCAGAGGTGAGTTCTTGGAGGGTTTAATGAGAGATCAGGCAACAAAAACAGGAATCCAAAAATCCAACTTAAAAATCAAACACAAACCAGAACCATGACATCAGGGGAAAACCATCAAGGAGCCAGGGTGAGAAAAGGTAAGATGAAGAACCAGCAAAGAGGGACTGCAGAGGGAGTGTATTTATGGCTGACTGAACAAAAGGTAGAGCTAATGAGCTGATAGCGAAGCAGGTGTGATTAGAGCTGACGAGGAAGCCAAGGGAAAAGAACACAAAGGGGCAGCAGAGGACAGACAGAAAAACCTAAGCAACTTAAATGACTCCAGACACACCAATAAAACTAAAAAAAAAAAGAAAAACCTGGCTGAACTTGAAACTGAAAACTTAAAGAAAAACAACAGAACCAAGATTGTTACATTTACATTGCATTATATTTAAGAACACAATTAATAATGGTGAGAATGGTGCTCATATCTCAGGAAGGTGGTAGTCTGGAGAGATAAGGGAGCAGGGCTTGTTGGGAACGGGTACGAGCTGAAGGAGTCTGGCAGGAGGCTTGTGTCAGTGTTTCTTTCTGGTGCATACTGGACAAGCATAGTCTGCCGTATGGCTCAGGAATAGAGACTCAAATGCAAGACACGACACAGTGCAGTAAAGTTCAAGATTCTTTTTATACACTGGGGTCAAACAACAAAAATCCAAAGTAAGCGGAAGTACCAAATACAGATGTAGTAAAAGGTCCACAAACAAACAAAGTCATAAAAATTGCTAAAAAGCTCATTTCAAATCCAAAAGGGCTGGAACGCTCGACTCAAAGGACAAAGACGAACTGGCAAAGGGAAGAGGCATGGCTGAGAAACAAAAAGGCCAACAATCACAGGAGGATCACAAACTCCAGGTGAATCACATTAAGGTGTGGCAGGTCCTGATTGCAGGGAGGAATTCAGGAAGGCAAGTGGCCTAAAATGAGACAAGAAACGAACACAAAAAAACACAGGAAGTGAAAAAACTTAACTAGTCAGGACTGGCCCAGACATGGACTAACCCCTTAACATCCTGGTAACCAGGTTTGCTTCATAAATAAAATAGGATTGACCAGTTGATGATAGTGTTAACAAGCCTGTAAGGTATTCTTTTTCCTTTGGTTTTGAACATTGCTGAGTGGGAAATGATCTGCTTTCCAGATTCAGTACCGGCATCATGAGGTGGAGGTCCAGGGTGAGCTGAAGAGGAAGCTGATCACACAGCTGCAGCCAGATACAGAATATTCCTTCATGCTGAGCCATGGCAGCGGAGATGGAGGCCCGGAGCAGCAGCTGTCCGTCCGAACTGCCCCAGATATGTTGGCAGAGAAACCAACTCCATATCAGCCAAACGTGGATGAAGACAGGGTGACGGTGGGTCTGCCAGCGGCCCCGACGGAAGCCATTGTAAGGTCTGTGCTGTTTGTCTGCAGGAAAACCGAAAAAAGGAAAGAAGTGATTTATTGTTCTGCTGAAAAAAATCCCATAAAGTTAATAAAATGCCCGTGCTGCTCTGCTTCAGCTGTTTTTTTTTTATTACAGATGAATAAATGTATGTGGTGGTAAAGTCACCATCCTGTTGCTCCATCCCGTAGCCAACAGTCATGAAGTAGATCTTCTGATCCGATTAGATCAAACGGAGCTGTTACCATAACAATCAATTTAATTTCTATTCTCTTATTCTCTATTTAAAAAGCCGCATATGTCTGTTTACATTATATATCAGGGATCGGCAACCCAAACTGCTCAAAGAGCCGTACTGGACAGAAGTTGACCCTCTAGGACACGCCCCCTCCTCATTTGCATAATGAGGCAGAAATGCAGACATAAATATAAAAACTACAGAAATAAATGGCGGTGAAGAAATAACCAGGGTAAAAAAATACGAAGGAAGAATAAAAATATTACAACATGCACATGAATAAATACTTAAAAATATAAGTAATTAAAAAATAAAGTTGAAGATTATAAAGGACAAAAATAAATAAGGTAAATATTACAAAAAGTTAAATAAATAAAAGAGAGCTCATTAAAAAAGTTATATACAATTAAGTCCTCACTGGATAATTTCATTTCTACTTACATTTATTTGTTTATTGTATTTTTGGTGGCAATTAATTGTGTGCTTATTTATTTATTGAGCATTTATTCATTTCTGTATTTATTTTTATATATGGCAGAGTTGGTCCTCCATACTGCTGAACCATATTTGGTGCTTTAAGTTTAAATTCCATAATAGCAGGAGGTGAAGGAGGAGCAGTGAACGCTCCCATCAAGCGCCGCTTCACCACGTGGTTTAGAGTTAGTTACATTGATGAAATGATAGAAACAGGATAAAGGAATCTTTCTGTGGTGGACGTGTTTCTGTTGGGAGGAGCTGATGGAGTCATTAGGAACCAAGCAGGAAGTGACATCATCAGAGCAGAGCTCTCTAACGCTGAAATCCCACATCCTCCGTCACCAGCGTTCCTTGGTCTTATCTTTGTTTTGAGGATTTGGGGAAAAAATATTAAAGAAAGTTCCCATCCCTGCATCAGAATGCTTCCTGTTGGATCTATGAACGGTTTTCTATGCTTCGCACTGAAACCCGCTGCAGGCCGAGACGCACAATTTCTTTCACAGAAATGTTTACATTTATCGTTTAAGGTGATTTATTATACAAATGTTAACAGCTTTGGAAAACATTGAATGTTTGTTTCAACTCCTGCACACCATATTGATGATCTAAAGGTTAATAGATCTACAGGTTGCTATATAGTTCACCAAACTCTACTAGCTGCCTCATTAGTTAAAGTAGGCTGAGAGGAAATGCAGCTGAGAGCGGAACGCCTCTGTTTGGGTTTTAATGCTGGATTTTATTACAGCAACATTTTTTTTATATTATGTTTTTCATCTATTGATGTTTGTGTTTCTGAATAGAAAATAAACTATTTATGAGACAAGAAGTTCAAGTTGTTGCATCATAATGCAACTTATTTCATTATTAATCCATCTGTTACGTTTTTTCATTCATAAAGGTTTATAGATCAACGGGTTAATAGATCTACAGTTAATCGATCTATAGATTAATAAATCTACAGTTAATAGATCTAAGGCTTAATAGATCTACAGTTAATAGATCTACAGATTAATAAATCTACAGTTAATAGATCTAAGGCTTAATAGATCTACAGTTAATAGATCTACAGATTAATAAATCTACAGTTAATAGATCTAAGGCTTAATAGATCTACAGTTAATCGATCTACAGATTAATAAATCTACAGTTAATAGATCTAAGGCTTAATAGATCTACAGTTAATCGATCTACAGATTAATAAATCTACAGTTAATAGATCTAAGGCTTAATAGATCTACAGTTAATAGATCTACAGATTAATAAATCTACAGTTAATAGATCTAAGGCTTAATAGATCTACAGTTAATAGATCTACAGATTAATAAATCTACAGTTACTGTAGATCTAAGGCTTAATAGATCTACAGTTAATAGATCTACAGATTAATAAATCTACAGTTAATAGATCTAAGGCTTAATAGATCTACAGTTAATAGATCTACAGATTAATAAATCTACGGGTTAATAGATCTACAGGCTTAATAGATCTACAGTTAATAGATCTACAGATTAATAAATCTACAGTTAATAGATCTAAGGCTTAATAGATCTACAGTTAATAGATCTACAGATTAATAAATCTACAGTTAATAGATCTAAGGCTTAATAGATCTACAGTTAATAGATCTTCGGGTTAATAGATCTACAGTTAATAGATCTAAAGGTTAGTAGATGTAAAGGTTAATAGATCTACGGGTTAAAAAATCTACAGTTAATAGATCTACAGTTAATAGATCCAAAGGTTAATAGATCTACAGGTTAGTAGATGTAAAGGTTAATAGATCTACAGGTTAGTAGATGTAAAGGTTAATAGATCTACGGGTTAAAAAATCTACAGGTTAATAGATCTACAGTTAATAGATCCAAAGGTTAATAGATCTACAGGTTAGTAGATGTAAAGGTTAATAGATCTACAGGTTAGTAGATGTAAAGGTTAATAGATCTACAGATTAATAAATCTACAGTTAATAGATCTAAGGCTTAATAGATCTACAGTTAATAGATCTACAGATTAATAAATCTACAGTTAATAGATCTAAGGCTTAATAGATCTACAGTTAATAGATCTTCGGGTTAAGAGATCTACAGTTAATAGATCTAAAGGTTAGTAGATGTAAAGGTTAATAGATCTACGGGTTAAAAAATCTACAGGTTAATAGATCTACAGTTAATAGATCCAAAGGTTAATAGATCTACAGGTTAGTAGATGTAAAGGTTAATAGATCTACAGGTTAGTAGATGTAAAGGTTAATAGATCTACAGATTAATAAATCTACAGTTAATAGATCTAAGGCTTAATAGATCTACAGTTAATAGATCTACAGATTAATAAATCTACAGTTAATAGATCTAGATCTAAGGCTTAATAGATCTACAGTTAATAGATCTTCGGGTTAAGAGATCTACAGTTAATAGATCTAAAGGTTAGTAGATGTAAAGGTTAATAGATCTACGGGTTAAAAAATCTACAGTTAATAGATCTACGGGTTAATAGATCTACAGTTAATAGATCCAAAGGTTAATAGATCTACGGGTTAATAGATCTACAGTTAATAGATCTACAGGTGAATAGATCTACAGTTAATAGATCTACAGGTTAATAAATCTACAGTTAATAGATCTACGGGTTAATAGATCTACAGTTCATAGATCTACAGGTTAGTAGATATAAAGGTTAATAGATCTACGGGTTAATAGATCTACAGTTAATAGATCTACAGGTTAGTAGATGTAAAGGTTAATAGATCTACGGGTTAATAGATCTACAGTTAATAGATCCAAAGGTTAATAGATCTGCAGGTTAATAGATCTGCAGGTTAATAATGGGATGTATAACCCTGATAATGAATGATTGATGCCTGCTTAGTTTCCCTGTTTAGTGGTGAAAAAAGGACCATTGTGATTGTTCACTATTCTGGGTGAATAAACACTTTAATGAAGGTGAAAACACACTGAACCGCTGCAGAAGAGTGACTAAGGTGTGAAGTCAGGGTAAGAATCCTGAAGCGTTTAGATAAGATTTTCACCAATCTTATGATTTTATGCTGTTAACATGAAGTTATTTTCCATCAGGTCCAAATGAGAACCTGTCTGAAAGCTAATTTCTATGAACAATGAGTCCAATTATTCTCCAACCACCTCCCTTTGAATTTAACCCTATGCTTTAATTTAAAGCCCTATGCCCTAACCGCTATCCCGCCACTCACAGGTAAAGCTTCTGAATGGTTTTGTCTTTTGCAGGTGGTTCTACATAGTGGTAGTCCCTGAAACTCTTCTGTCTCTGAAGCAATGGAGAAACCCTGAGGACATAGACCTAGATGAGGTAGGATGATCAGTCTGTCGTTCTTTCTTATGTCCAAATGATAAAAACCTTTTAAATGTAAATAGCTGCAGTAGTATCCATTCAATATTCCCCACTTTCCTTGGCTGGTCCCCTACATTTCCTTTTTAAACATCAATCTTTAAACTAAAATATTCTTTCTGTCATTATTTGTGGACATTAAGATCTAAAGAGTAGCGCCATCTCCTGGTCAGACCCTGTAGTTCAATGAAAGGATGGAGTCAGAGTAAAAAAACATGCACAACCAGGAGAAGGCCATTGGCTGGAAGTTGGAAGGGATTTTGCTGGGAGTTGCAGGGAAATGCGCTGGCGTTTGACTGGGAAGGGCCATTTTGAATGTCTGCTGCTGCAGAGGACATGAGTGGACTCAATTTAAAGGGACTCTTTGGATCATATTTTACCGATCAAATGTAAAGAGCATAGCAGGACACACATAAACATATTATTGTTTAAATCTATTGTCCTAAAATTAGATAAAGTAGATTTCTAAACAACAAGACATGTCCACATGGGCTATTATGAGGTCACCATTAGCTTCTTGTTGGCTTGATTTACACAACAGCAAACGCATGACATGATCAGAAACCAAATCATTAAGCTGGAAACTCATTCCCTAACTTTGCCAGACCTGTGATGTATTTTGACCTTTATTTTGGAAAGTTGAGGTGTCTCCAAAGTTCAGGAAAGTTTAGCCCAGACTGTGTTGGATGGACGGGTCTGTATTAGGATGTCTTATCCATCAGGATTTTGTTTCTCTACGGCTCCAGCTAATTCCTGTAACCGCGAAGGAAGACGTTGAAGAAAATGTGTTTGGCAGAATAAGATTCATCATCCCTAACCTTCAGAAAGTTGATTTTTTTTCAGTTGATTACGTTTAAACGTCTTTCACCATGTTATGTAAAAACCTTTTTGTATTATTGGCAGATCCTGGAACCTGGTGCAGAGCAGACCCAGAACCAGGGTCTTCTCCAGCCCTTCGTCGCTGCTAAGACGGACATTCTGCCAGATATTTTTATTCTAGGTGACGATAAGAAATACAACGGCTACAAAAATAGGCCTCTTCCCGTCCTGCAGCAGCTGCGTTGCTTTGTTTTGGCCGACCTCACAGATCACGACTCTGTAAGTATATCTTCCTCGTTTATAAGCCCTTCAAAATTTGCGTCAAAGAAAAGGAGCTCCAGCCTCCTGAGCCCCCCAAAAAACAAAAGTTCCCACATATAGTGAACAACTACAGCTCTCTGATATAAACATAACATATGAACATTAGCATGTTTCACACAAAGTGCAGGTTAAGAGAGGATTGCCATAGGAGTCCAGGAACGTGGTTTTTGTTATTGTGAGATTAAAATGTAAAAACAATGAATCACCGCATGAAGACTTTATTACCATAGAGGGATCATGGAAAGATTGTACTTTACTTAGTTCTGCTTTAGTATCTGTCTACTGCTTTATATATATATATATATATATATATATATATATATATATATATATATATATATATATATATATATATATATATATATATATATATATATATTTCTGTTGTTGTATACTGTTTCCACCATCACAATAAAAAACAACCATTACCACACAAACACATACAGATAAGTTAAAGAACCAGTGAACCATCTTCCTCTACTGAACATAAAACATGTCTGATCCCCCACAGAGCCTAAAAGGCTCCAGATTACTAGTCAGTGTGTAGAAAGTATGCTCCACTCTCAGACGAGCTGCAACCAGACCTTTCAGGCTCTGCACCACATCTGTCCAAACCCGACCCCGCATCTGATTCTTCCTGGTCCTCCAAGTAAAAAGTTTAGCCACCCCAAACAAAAAATGTAATAAAACTAATGTCAGTTTTCTCCTTACTGTGTATCTGGGTTCAAAACAGACAGAGGGACGGAGAAAACCTCCCCCAAAGTGTCAAGGTTTGGTTTTAAGGTTTTGTGAGGACCCAAAAGCAGAAGCTGCTGAGAGGCAGGGGTGAGATCTTTGAAGGTTTAATTAAGGATGACAGGCAGCCAAACAGGAATCCAAAAATCCAACTTAAAAATGTCAATCAAAACAGGAATCCAAAAAACCAACATAAGAAATTAAACACAAACCAGAACCATGGAGACATCAGGGGAAAACAATAATGAGGAGCCAGGGTAGGATGAAGTAAGATGAGGAACCAGCTCAAAGGACGTGTGGCAGAGGGAGTGTATTTATGGCTGACTGAACAAAGGAAGGACTAACGAGCTGATAAGGAGCAGGTGTGACTAGAGCTGATGGAGACGCCAAGGGAAAAGAAAACACAAGGGGGCAACAAAGGACGGACAAAGAAAAACCTAAGAAACTAAAATGAATCCAGACACACCAATAATACTAGAAAACAAGGAAAACCTGGATGAACGTGAAACTGAAAACGTAGAGAAAAACAACAGAACCAAGATCGTTACACAAAGCTTCCACCCATTCTTTCAAAACTTTAAAAAGACCAACTAGCCGAGGACAACCCACCACTAAGTGCTCTCTGGATGTTTTGGTGAGGTGGACCAGTTTAGTAATGCCGGCCTCAGCAAATGTAGTTCTCAATGTAGCAGAAGGAAATGAGGCGTTTCTAAAGAAGTTGTTGTAAAACAGCGGCTCCTCGTAGATCCACATCCCTGGCCCAGAGTCCTGAGTCCTTGTGACCTTCAGTGTCTGTCAGGCATTGAGCTGTAGAAAGGTGTGAGTCCTGTCAGGTCAACTTCAGATGGTCTTAGCAGAAATAACTGCTTATCCAGTCCAAACTGGCCAGCATACCTGAGTAGCAGTCCAGCAGGAGCTAACCAGCAGCGACGGCAGCCAGACAACAGCCTCTGTGCCGTCTGCAGTCTGAAAGCCGCGGTTCTGGACAGAATGTCTACAAGTCCTTGTCCTCCCTTTGCCACAGAGATGATGCAACCAGGTTATTTCACTATCAGAGCTCTTCCCCTATAGGACAGGTGAGGTAGCAACCACACTCTCCACCACCAAACCCCCAGGGTGTTCTGCTAGAGATTGAACTAGGAACAATCAGATCTCTGATATCAGATGGAGCTTGGTTTCATTTAAGGCTTTATATGTGAGAAGGAGGATTTTAAATTTTATTACCTTCTCTGCTTATAGAACGCCTAGTTTTTCTTTCTCACTTTGTTTCCAGGCCTCTTGTCAACCTACTTGTTTCTGATTAACTGAGCTCTGAAGCCTTTTTTTGGGAAATTAAAAGCAACCAACGCTTACTTGGACATTATTGTTTCATTTAAGTTTGGTTAGATCTGGATAAGTGACATTTGATGTCTAAACATTCAAATATAGACTTTATTTACAGCCTTATTAGCAAATATAAAAAAAAGTCAAATGTATTTTTTTATTAAAAAAAGAACATTTGAAAACGTTTTTATTTTGAACCGGTTTTATTTCTAAATCTTCAGTCTAAATGGACACTAGAAATGAAGGCTAATGTGGAGTAAAAATGAGCACCGAGAGTTGATATGCAAGGAAGAAAAGGTTTTATTTTACTCTGCAGAGGAGAACTACATGAGACAGCTGCGTACAGCTCCTAGTGTAGCTCTGACCGACTGAACGACCGACCCCTAGAATCATAGACAGGTTCAGATATTACAGGCTAACGATGGAACTAACGACCCCACTCATCGGGTTACCATTGCATGTTTCCAAGCTTATACAAAGGCGTTAAGTTCTATATAAGACTCAAACTCTCACTGGGATCCAGACATTTGAATTGAGAAAGCTTCCTGGAGAGGTGGCGAAGCGTCTTCAAATCTTGAAAACCAAGTCCAGTGGATTTTTTGAATTTTTACGCTTCCCTCGACTAGATCCTGCCCACCCTTGCATTATTAAGACTTCTTACACACAAACATTGAGTCTTCCCAACAGAAACACTTCATCAAAGAACATAAATTTGTTTAGATAAACAATTCAGACAACTTTTTTCCATTCACACCAGAGACAGGACGTGAGGATCTTAAACACAAGGACCTGTTTTTGTATGTTTTCCTCTTATCTAAACTAGGGAGGAAACTCCTTTTCAAACCTCCTTCCTTTCCCTACATCTCAGCATAAAGAATGGAACAATAGCTTCTAACTATTCACCATTATTCAGAAAGAAAAACCGGCACACTTTAATATTTAACCTTACTAACGTCCAAAGAAAGAAAACACAAACCACACTATTATTAAAGCCCATGTTGGGCATTAAGTTGGTTACTTTTTTCCAGCCAATAAACAATTAGTTAAGGTATTTAAATAGTTTTACTTTATTATGTATCTGTGGTTTGCTGAGACAGGATGCTATTCCATTCCCGTCTTATAAAATGTCCTTTATTGAAGTAAAGCTCCTCTTGGATTCTCTGCAGCAGAGGACGTTTGCTGCCAGTCCGTTCTCTGACACCTTCATGGTGAAAGCCGGCGGAGTCACCAGGCAGGCTCAGGAGGATCCAGAGATGTTGTGGGTCATGGGTCCAGTGCTGGCTGTCATCATCATCATTATCACAGTGATTGCTATTTTACTCTTTAAAAGGTGAGTAAACTACCAGTGAATAATGGAGTGATCAGTCTGCCAAAACATCCAGCACACCTCACAGGTACACTATACTGTTCATTTTTTCACACATTCCAATGATGACGTGTTTCTTTTATTTGAAAAAACATTTGACTTATCTGAATGGGTTTAATCATTTTCCCCTCTATATGACAAAAAGAAACAATATATTATCTAGAGACTCTTAATAAGAGGAGGTGAAATTCAGTTCAAGAGATTGTGTGATGATGTTAAGTATATGTTTCTGTACAAAATGCAACCGATACTTTCCTATGTTCTTAGCGAGAACACAAGTCCAACCTGGCTGTTTCTCAATTCACAAGAACACGAGTACGGACTCATGTCCTCCCCAAGTCTGTTTTGAGAAGAACACAGGAAAGTCTGGACTCGGGGAGAACGGGAGCACGCAGAATTAATCTGGGTCAACTGGAACAGCAGTGTACTGATGACATCACCACATTCAAAGCTAGTCTGGAGCTGATTTTAGCCTTCTGTTATTAATAGTCTCTAGATTATTATAAAATACAACTTTTTCATATAGTGGAGGAATAATAATGAACACAGTCAGATAAACACAAATCAAATGAACATTTTTCCAAATAAAACAATCAAACCTCCATCAGAGCCAGCGGTACTTCACACACGGCTATGCAGAGAGAGGGCTGCTGCAGACGGGCTGACATTAGCCATGGCTGCTGCGGACAGGCTGACGTTAGCCATAGCTGCTGCAGACAGGCTGACGTTAGCCATGGCTGCTGCAGACAGGCTGACGTTAGCCATGGCTGCTGCAGACGGGCTGACGTTAGCCATGGCTGATGCAGACGGGCTGACGTTAGCCATGGCTGATGCAGACGGGCTGACGTTAGCCATGGCTGCTGCAGACAGGCTGACGTTAGCCATGGCTGCTGCAGACAGGCTGACGTTAGCCATGGCTGCTGCAGACAGGCTGACGTTAGCCATGGCTGCTGCAGACGGGCTGACGTTAGCCATGGCTGATGCAGACGGGCTGAGCTTAACCATGGCTGCTGCAGACAGGCTGGCGTTAGCCATGGCTGATGCAGACGGGCTGACGTTAGCCATGGCTGATGCAGACGGGCTGGACGTTAGCCATGGCTGATGCAGACGGGCTGACGTTAGCCATGGCTGATGCAACAGGCTGACGTTAGCCATGGCTGCTGGCAGACACGGCTGGCGTTAGCCACCACAGACGGAATGACGTCAGCCCCGGCCGCCGTAGATGGGTTAACGTTAGCCCAGGCTGCGGTTAGCCTCTGAGCTCTGCTGGTTGCCGCAGTCCTCTCAACTTCATTTTTTTATTTTTTTATTACGCATTAAATCAGTAAACGGTCCATATAGGGAAGCTTAAAGTACAAATTTCTCACCTCAAATTATCTTAAAACGTACTTTTATTGAACAGCAACAACAGAAAAGTAAACTTTTAACTTAATACTCTGAGCTCTGTGAGCGCTAACCTGGAAGCTGCTGCTGCAGTGCATGCTGGGACAGCTGTCAGTCTGGGGAAAGGACAAGTCTGCTCTGATGCATGCTGGATAAAGAGGGAGGGGCCAGAACAACATCCAGGGACTTTGTCCCTTCTCTGTCTGCTGTTCTTGTGAATTGGAACAATTCTAGGGCTTAGGCTGATTACGTTTCACGAGCACACGAGAACGCACAAGTAAACATAGTGAGAAACGGCCGCTAATTCCCGTGGTGTGAAAACAGGCACTACCTGTTGTCTGTTGTCATGGTGACTGTTCCAATCGGGGCTCCCCTGCATTTCATAGCATTTACACATGAGCTCGACCACAAGTAAACCTGCTTAGAGTTGATTATCTCACAGCAGCTGCTGTGAAAATAAAACCTTCAAAAGTTCAAAAGCTCTCACTAGATCAATTCAGAGTTAAAGATTAGAGTCTGAGTTTGTTAAACCTGTTTTATGAAACTGACCTCTGCTTATTCCCATATAAATCATTTTCCTCAATGAGTTGCAACATTTAAGATGTTTTTGTTTTTTCCTCCATGTTTCTTCCATGACCGTTGTCTGTGGGTGCAGTAAACAGGAAAGGTTAGTGCTTTTATCTGTTATCATAAATCTCTGTCTCTTTTTACATTGATTGCTTCTCACAATCTTTTGATTTCTAGTTTTTAATATATTTTCTGAATCATTTGTGACCTCGCCCATAAAACCCAATAAAAGTTTCTCATTAGTAGCTTAAGATTTAGAGAGAACCCGCTCATAGAGGACAATGTCTAGAATGACAGCTCTATGATAGATGTCTCTCTGTTTCTGGGACCTCTATTATGGTTCCAACAGAACACTGCAGCTCCAGATGGAGACTTTGTGGTTCTGTCTCCATGGTAACCCATTATGGAAACTGAACAGGCTCAGAATTAGGATTTGGTTTTTATAGTGGTCATTTCTGTTCCCCAGGAAAAGCACATCTTCAGCCAAGAAAGAACAGCTGCTAGAGATGAAAGATCCCCTGATGGCCTGCATGGCTGACCCTCTGGAGATGAGAAGGTTGAAATGTCAGACCTCAGGTATGAACACCTTGACTCAAACACAGAGGTTTACATATTTTGGCATATTCATGAAAGAAACTGAAAGAAAGCTTTTTTTACAGCATCCTTGGTTCTATCTGAGCAGAGTATTTATGTGTGGACAGTTTTTATCCCTTAGCCCACAGAACTGTTTGTCATGTTGGTTTCCAGTCTCCTAACCTACATGCAGAACCACAGCAGAACAAATAGCAGATTAATGAGGTTTATTTAAACAGTTAAACAAACATTCAGAGATCGGGTAGTTCTTCACAAGGACAATCCACAGCGTCAGGAGCAGTGATGTAATGAGATGAGCCGAGGCTTGTGTCGAGTAGTGGAGGGGGTGTTTCCCCGAAAGCGCATGTCGAGGCTTGACGTCCGAAGCCTTGCTACCATGATACCAGGTGACCACTTCAGGAAGTGGATCAGACCACATGAAACCTTCGACAGGCATTTAAACAGGCTCAGTATTCAGTCCAGATGTGGGAGTTTGGAGGAGAGCTGCTGTCAGTTGGATAGAGTTTGAATAGATTCTAAGAATAGATCTTACCTCATGTTCTTGATTTAAACTGTTCCTCTCCCACACAGTGAATAACCTTTGTGGCTTTCTTTCCACTGATATTCACCAGACTTCAGCAGAGTTGATCAAAGCAGGGGGATGATCTAGGTTTTACAGTGCTTTATTACCTGCCCTCCTAAAGTTATGGTTAAAGTTATAGTTCTTGGTGTTGATGGCTCTAATGTGTTTATTTCTCATATTCAAAGTTATTGTATCTGTGTACTGATCTCTATGTGTCTTTTCAGGGATGAAAGAACATCCGCCTATACCGATCTGTGACTTGGCACAGCATGTAGACAGACTCAGGGCCAACGACTGTCTGCTGTTTTCACAGGAATTCCAGGTGCATAACCTTGGTACTGTTAATGATGTTAGAGTGTGAAAGCAGCACACCACCTCTCCTTTATGCACGCCAGCAGACATGAGTGTGTTGAATTATCTGGTATCACCATCAGTTATCACAAATAAAACATCCTGGGGATATTTAACAACTTTCATGTAAGGCAATCAAATCATTTCTTTTGAGAATTAATACATAAAAAAAAATAACAAATTTAGGAAAGAAAGCAAACTTTGGTCTTTGGCACAGAAGTTTTAGGGAGCAGGTTTCTATTAATAGTTGACCATGTCCGTCTTTTCTCCCCAATTTATGGTGACTCTTCCTTTCTTGACATTACTGTAACAAAACTACTAAATTGCCATTTTTGCAAAGAAAATCTCCAAACGCTGAAAAATATTAAAGGATTTCCATTATGCATGTCTTTAGCTGATTTTCTGTTTTGCTTTGCCTGACAAAGTTTTGCCTAAAAATCTAAATATACATCAGTTTGAGGTCAGTTCCCTCATCTTTGCACAGATAGACAGTAGATTGTTTGGAGAGTTTGGGAATTGCCAGTTATGTTTATCATTCTTACTGCTTAAGTGATTGACTTTGCTTTTTATTCAGTTTTGGAAATTCTGCCTTAAAATCCTTCTTTGCTGCTGATGAACTCACCGGATTAACCATCAGTGATGGGTGTAACGGCGTTGATAGTAACGCCATTACCTTTTTTAGTAACGAGTAATCTAACTAATTACTTTGACTGTAACTACTCGCGCAGTTACCATTGCGAACACCCGTTACTGCGCGTTACTCAGGTCGCACAATGAACCTTTTTTCATGATAGGACTGCGTCTTGGCGCCTTGTCGCTTGAGAGAGAAGAGGATGAGAATGGCTGATGTATAGTGAGATTCCTTCTGTAAGTTGGGTAGGTGGGTGTTTCTGCTGGTGGGTGTTAGCGTACAGCACACACAGAAGATGGAGAGTGAGGAGGACTCCAACAGCAAAACAGCGTTTTCCAGATGGAAATACCGGTGTTAGAGTCGAGGCTGCGTTTCCCCATCAGATACGGTTTCCCCTGCATCTCCATAAGCGCCAGGCATTACGATTAGCAGCATAGCGACAGGAAAGCGCCCATGCGTGAATGGAAGCGGCGCAACAGTCGCCCTGTGCTGCGCGCCACTGGGGAACTTATGGATAGAGCGTGAGCGATGAAATGATAGCCTATATGGAGAAAGGGAGAAATGGATGGATGGATGGATGTTGCAGTATCTATAACAACCCAAACACACAGCATTTCAGAATTAAACATCCTTAGTTAATAACTTCATTCACTCACCAGATCTGAGCGCCCTGTTTAAAAACACACCCATAAGTAGAGGTAATGCAGCCTGATGATTTTTACACAGCATCAGAGAGCGTTCCCCCATGTTAAGAACAGGGGTGTTGTGCAAAAATAATGTCCTGCAGATAATGAATAGATGGTTAACTAGAACTGGAGTTATAGTTAATTATTTATCCTATTCAGCATCGAAGGCAAAATCAATTTAGTGTTCTTAGGTGGATAATTATAGCCTTGAATTATCTATTAACGGTTGCTGATTCACCTCTGGAGGGTTCCGGGACCGGCTGTTAAAATCCAGGTATCCACCAGTCTAGTGGCCCCGGTTAAGTTATCATTAAAGCTATTAAATTATCAATAAAGAACCTTCTATCTCTGTTTATTCGCACTATTACCAAAAGGTGGTGGATCTGCGCTGAGTGATAAACCCTCTGTTATATGAATGACCAAAACCACTACAGATTAACCAATGATGTCTTTATTCTAATAATTCAGGATTACAGAAATCTAACATCTATGCAAACACTACACACTACTAGAAAAATAAACACGAGGTAGATTAAGCGACTAGTTTGAAAGAAAAATCGAAAATAAAGAATTAAACTTGATAGAAACAAAGAAATAAAACCATAAGAGTCGGTTTACTGGCGTCTGAGATTGTCCAAAATATGCCAGATATTAATACATTCACTAATGTCCGCTAGCAGCAGGTATGATAATAGTTCAATTGATCATGTAAACTAATACATCCAACTTAAAATAAGCAAATGATTAAATGCATTAACAAAGCAGCAGGTGTAATGATAGCAGTGCAATTGATCATGTAACATTAATACATCCAGCTTAGTATTGGTAAATTATTAAACATGTATTAACAATAGCAGCAGAAAACGTTTAGCAAAAACCCCTTTTTGCCTGATAATGTAGCGATGTGTGTGAATGGGTGTAGCTAAATGGGGGACCACCCCCCTTTGTTCTCCACGCAGTGAGGGGAACAAAGAGAAATGGGGGGAGAACAACCTGTAATCAAGATGGCGGCAACCACGGGGACCCCACGTGGCTGAATGTGATAACTTTATCTCTATCTCAAAGCAGAAACAACAAAGAGGACAGGAAAGCCCAGAAAGAGAATAAAGAAACACACACTTATTTTAACCAAATGAACAAACCCTTAATCAGCACAGATAAAAAAAACATCAGCATTAAATTAAAACCCTGAATCTGCCTTTCTCTCGCCTGAGCACAGCAATTCTGATGCATCAAAAGGAAAGTAAATTGATTTTACTGTGAGATGCGTCGTCGAGGGAGGTTGGCGTTTCCACGGCAACCGCTGCTTGGTTTCTGCCAGGCAAAGGGTTCTCTGCCACCGGTCCGCCCCTCGGGAAAGTTCAGTCAGTTGAGGGGCTGCAGCAGAGGGCTTGATATGCTCACGAGTTGGAAAGGAGGGATTTTAGGAGGTGATCTTAGGAGGTGGTTGGCTAGAGAGCTTCCTCTCAGCCGATTCGTCCAAGGAAGAGGGGAAAAAAAGCTCCAAACTCACTCAGCGGTCAGCTTCAAAGGCTTCTGTCTCCCCAGTGGCACAGCCGCTATGCCGCGATGGAGCACTGCGATCGTGACTTTTTGACGCAGGAAAACGAAAGCTACTTCCAGTCAGCTTTCTTCTGGTATTTCACGTGAAATGGAGCCTCTCCTATCGGGTTAAAAACCCACCAGAAAAGAGGAAGAAAGATGTCTGCTTCTGGATTTTAAACCATGTGTGACACGGGAGCACTTCCTGTGGAAGTATCGGCTCATTGGTCTGTGCCATGAGTGACATGGTGGAACTTCCTGTTGGAGTATTTGGTTGATTGGTCCATTTGAGGTGGCCGCCTCCCACAGTGGGCCGGGTCTTCTTTGTTCTTGTTTTGGAGGGGATCCTTTGTTCTCTTTTGTGGAGAAGAGGAGGGGATGGGTTCCAGGTGGCTAACAAGGGGGATGGTTTCAGGTGGCTCACCCCACTGGTTTAGCTCCATTTTGGCAATATATCCCAACAGGGGGAACGCTATCTGGACGGGGTTTATAGTCCCCGTCAGATCAGCGTTCTGCCCTTGCGGATGTAATTTACGTTGAGTTGCAATAAATGCTAAACTCTCTGCAGGTTCTTTTGTCTTTGTCGTCCGCTCTATTCAGCTGGCTTTGGAAACACAAGGCGAGAAGGTGGGGGCCGGGTGGTGAGGGTTACGGGGGCGAGAAACGCAAAAGTAATGCAATAGTTACTCTTACTAGTAACTACTTACTTTTATTGTGGAGTAACTCAGTTACTTTTTGGGAGAAGTAACTAGTAACTGCGGCTAATTACTTTTTAAAAGTAACGTGCCCAACACTGTTAACCATAATATAATGCCCCAAATAAAGGTGCTGAAGGTGGATGAAGCCTGGATTACCTTTAGTCAAACGGTTTCTGAAAGCAAACATCGAGCCTCAACTTCCCAAACCTGCTGCGTCTCCTCTGCCTTCTAGTAGATTTCTTATGGCTGATAATATGCAGCTAATCATTAGGGGTGTCAACAATAATAGATTCAGCGATGCATTCGTTTTTCGATTAACGCGGGGTATGCACCGATTCAGCATCGATGCGGCAACGTGCCATAGTCGATTATGTCACTGTTTATTTTCTGGCCTCAAATGGACAAGTTGTGAAGTTTCAATTACTTCTTGGGGCATAACAACAACAATCAAGATGGCTGAGGCAAAGGGAGATGACCGCGATAGATGGGTAGGCCTAATTAAAAACGCACCAAAAGCTTGGAAAGCGGATATCTGGGCACATTTTGGATTTTACTAAGTCAATGGGATTTTGATGCATCGCAATGCATCGTAGAATCAATTGAATCGAATCGTTACCTGGTGAATCGTAATCGATGAATCGAATCATGAGGGCAGTGCCAATGCACACCCCTACTAATCATTGATACCTGCCGCCCCATGTCTAAAACCTTCAGTTTCACTTTTTATTTATGTACTTTTTAATAATAATTGATGTAATAACTGACTTCTTTATTTATCTCACACTGGAAAAATTTCCTCTCTGCATTTAACCCCTCCCCTTGGGGACCAGTGGGCTGCCATTGTGCGGCGCCTGGGGAGCAGTGTGGGGTTAAGGGTCTTGCTCAGGACCCAGAGTGCAGGATGTGGGGATCGAACCGGGTACTTGCAACCTTCTCAGAGCACACGCAACACTCCCCACTTAATACATTTTATCTACTTTATTTACATCCTACCTTCTTAAAAAACTGTGTTTTAAAGCTTAACTTCCAGTGAATTTCACATGTTTCAGTCACATGGATTTGATGTGGTGTTTAAAAACAATTTAATTGACAAAATATGAGATTTTTTTGGAAGGGGTTGTTCAATAGGAGCGACATGCCAATTAACTCTTTTTTGAAGAACTACTGAAATCATATCCAGATTACACATGAATACATTAATTAATTCTGCAAGGAAAGGAATTACCTTATGGTTAGGATTATGATTCACCCTGTGATAATAACCTACTGAGCTACTGCTAGACACAATCTGAAGGCATTCAATGGGACTGATAACCGCTGATAACGAGCATTTAATGGGATGATACCATCCAAAGGGGCTGCTTTGTCTGGTAAATGTATAATGACTGACTGTTCGATGGAAAAAGAAAACTAGTATAGCCAGATGGAGAATTGCCTTTTAATCTTATTATGATTAATTTAGTAACATACCCATTATGAAATAGAGCACAGTCATTTAAAAAAGAAAACGAGGCTCCTCCTCTGCATTTAGTCAAGACGCATTTCATCATGTGGATAATCTGGATCGACGGCTGAAAGAATCTGTTGATTTGTTTAGACGTGTTAATAAATCCAGCTCCTCCTGTGCTGCAGACCATCGATCCTGGGCAGCAGCTCACCTGGGAGCACTCCAACCTGGATATTAACAAGACCAAGAATCGTTATGCAAACGTGATCGCTTATGACCACTCCAGGGTCATCCTCGCAAAGATGGAAGGTAAGGAACATGGTTTTTCAGAGATTTAAAGGATTTTATTGTGTGGAGAAAATGAGAAAATATAGAAGAAACTAAGTTATTAAAGCCTGAGAAATAATGAAGTATATGAAACCTGCAGAGCTAACATTTATTCAAACCTCTTAGCAAACAGGACCTAAAATTACACTGGATCTAAACTGACCTGTGATGAAAACAATACAATGAATCCTAAAATCGAGGCTATGGAAGTAAATCTGTGTCCGCTGGGAATTAGATTAAAAAATATCACTGAAATACAGAGATGGCAAAAGTACTCACTCCTTCCTCGTACTTGAGTAAAAGTGCAGATACTTGTGTTAAAAAATACTCTGGTAAAAGTGGAAGTACTGATTAAACTTCTTTACTCAAGTAAAAGTAACAAAGTACAGGCTTGTAAATTTACTTAAAAGTATAAAAGTAAAAGTAGAAACCACTTTTTCATGCCGTTGCCTACTATTTTAAATGGATGTCTGCCAATAGGACTAGATCTCCGTTGTGTTCATTTTCAATCATCTCGTGCGTCCATGCTACTATGCTAACGCCACCGCCACCAAGCTGCAATGATTTGCCGCCAATGAATACCGCCCGAATAATCTGTCGATTCATCTTGTAGCGGTGCGTTCAAATGCAACGTAGATTCCCCATCCAATTAGATTGAATTTGGTATTGATGACGTGAAAAATAATAACGGTAACTCCATTGAAATGATTCAAAACTAAAGTAACGAGCCAATTTTTTTAAAATGTAAAAGGAGTAGAAAGTACAGATATTTGTGTAAAAAATGTAAGGAGTAGAAGTGAAAAGTTGTAAGCCATAAAATAAGTAGTAAAGTAAAAGTAAAAATATCAGAAAAATCTACTTGAGTACAGTAATGAAGTATTTGTACTTCGTTACTTCCCATCTCTGCTGAAATATAAATGTTGTATGTTTGTACTTAATATTTCTGTGTTAAAAAATATTTAAAAAAAATCATTGTCACTATATCTATATAGTTGAAATTTTATTTGTTATTTTCACTTCAAGCTAAAAATTCACGTTACTATTTCACAGTTAATTTTCAATAGCCCTGTTTTTCAGTTTAAGTTTTTAGTTTAAAAAAAAGTGTTAAAAGAAAGACATGAAGCCTTTCAAAATTCAAATCAATATTTTCAGCAACTGAGATTCAACTCAATTTCACTTTTTGTTAAATTCCTGCGTCTAAATTCTGTAAAAAGGAAGGGTTACTTCAGGTCACAGACGTTAGCAATGGATTGTGGCGCGCTCCAACACCCAGCCAATCTGCTTTGCCTCTTTCTTAGGCGTCACGTTGATGGGCGTAGACGCCTTTTGGCCGTCATACCGAATTAAAAACCAGAATCACGGAGGCTATTGCAGCAAGCGGTGCCGTTTGCAAAGCAAGTATTGTAACGGGATTTGCTGGGTGTTGGACGCCACAATCCACTGCTTCACTTAATGTCTGGTGACCTGAAGTAACCCTTTCCCTTAACTGAATTTAGACGCGAGAACTCCCTACAGTGAAATTGAGCCAGTTGAATCCTCAGTTGCTGAAAAATATTGAGTTTGAATTTTGAAAAGCTGGTACTTTTATATGATGTTTTTTTGGGTAATTCGACAACGTCAAACTGAAAAGCAAGAGTTGAGAGAATAGAGATAAAGAGAATGAAGCAGAATATTTTTGAAAAGAGGGTCCCTATGTCCCTCCAGCAGTCTAAGTCCTGCTAGCAGCAGAACTATAGAGATAGAATTCAGGATAACCTGAGCCACTCCATGTAGAAGCATTGGTATCCAAAAAGGAAAGTTTTTAAGCCTAGCCTTTAAAAGTAAGGCAAGGTGTCTGCCTCACGGACTAAAACTGGTAGTTGGTTCCACAGGCAGGAGGAGCCTGATACGCCTCAAGTGAAAGCAATCTTTCAGCATCGTCAAAATGGTTAGATTAAAATAAAAATCTGGACTGGATGAGTCGGAATCCCTACATCAATTGTACAATCTGTGGACAAATAAGGTTGATGGAAGGAGGGCTGTCCAGATTCTCTACAGACTCTTCTATAATCATAATAATCACCAGTCAGACCATCGTATCAGCAGTTATGGAGGATAGATGTGGTCTGTCTCTTCAGATTATTGTCCTGTTGGTTGATGGTGAACTCATATGAGGCATTTCCTTCAGATTTTGCTCCTCTTGCCTCCACCAGTAGTTTTTATGGTCTGTTTTCAAATCAAGTGATTTTTAGTTATTTTATATTCACTTTTGTAACAGTGCTTAGAAAAAGCATTAAAAAACAAAACAGAAAAATAGTTGGATTGTTGTTTCTGCTTATCGCTGTGTCCTTCCTATATTCCCCTGTAGGAGTTCCAGGGAGCAGCTACATCAATGCCAACTACATCGACGGCTACAGGAAACAGAACGCTTATATTGCCACTCAGGGCCCTCTGCCAGAGACCGTTTGTTATTTCTGGAGGATGGTTTGGGAACAGAGGACCTGCACTATTGTTATGATGACCCGTCTAGAGGAGAAGTCAAGGGTGAGCTTCTCTTGGTAGAGTTTTATATATAGTATGAATGGTTATAAGACGATGAGCACGAGTTCGGCTTTTTTCCTTTACCGTACTCATCCTTCTCACATATAGTCTGACAGTCTGATGGGATTTTTACCAATTGAGAAAGCGGTCATGTTTTCCCAATCTCTAGAAATGACTTATGGGGGATTGAATCAGCTTTTAGTGGCAGTGGGAACAGCTGACTGACGCGTGTCTACCTGGGTAAAACTCAACACCTCCTCCTCGGCTCTGATCGGCATGCTGTGGGAACACCAGAGCTGGAGTCGACCTGCTAAATTAAGTGATACCATTGAATGCAACATACGGACGCCAACACACCGCCCCAGTCACTTCTGATCTAACAAGCAGAAACAACTGTGAGAGCGATTCAGACAGATAATAATAGTAATAATACATTTTACATTTTGCTCTCCATTGTTTACTTTCCTGATATCTGTCCCACGGGTGACATCATGAAAACTAACCCAGTATGATGGAATCACCAGACACACAGCTGCGGGGGGTCAGAGACCACGCAGCTGCCAGCGAGGGGTTAGACCAGCTTTTTATTGCCAGTGGGAAGGGAGCCACATGCAGAATGTTAGCGGGTCGACCCGCTATTTTCAGAGGGAAAGAGGCCAAAGACAATACCCAACATTTAGCTAATCTTTTCTAACCGGTAATCCTTCACTTTTCTATATATTGGTATTGAAAATGAAAGCATTATCTTTCTGAAATTAAGTTTAATCTTAGACATTGAGTAACATTTTGATGCAGAAGGTACACCTAAAGTTGTTGATACAGTGAGCAGGTGAACTGCAGAGTAATTTTTCTGAAAGACGCAATCGACTGGAAGCATAAATGTGGTGTTGGTCAAAGAATCGCATCAGACTGACACAGCAAATCTGGATCAGCCTCTGACCGAAATAGACCCTCTGTTGGTGTCTAACAGTCTCCTGCAAAGACGGATGCTCACTGCTGTCCATCATCTTCTTCACCTCCAGAGGTTCTAGAGGAGTTCCTAGAACAGAGCTGACCTGATCAGCTGGTTGAGCTTCTTTCAGTCTTTAGCTCTGAAGATGATGATGATGGAGGAATAGATTAGACTGATAGAAGGTCTGCAGCACCTGAAGGACCTAAGCTTCCTCTAGAAGTCCCTAGTCTGCTCTGTCCCTTCTTGGTAGGGATGGGAACGCGAAAACCGGTTCCTGTTCAGGAGCACCGGTTCCATTTAGCGCCCAATTCCATGGCAATTCATTTGGCAGCAGAACGATTCTCTTTAACGCGGTTCCAGGAGCAGCACAGGAGCCTAGCGCCTGGGCAGCACGATTTTACATTATTCGTTTTTTCACGCGGAGTTACGCACACGCGGCATTCATATGTAAGCTAGTGATTTGACCAGGCGTAAGTCTAGAAAAGCAAAACAAAAAGCGTTCAAAAGCTTATCGAAAGTTTAGCTTCTATTTTAAGGAAGAGAGAAGATGGCAACAAGCAGTTTTGCAATCATTTACCGCCGCCGAAGTGGCAATAACATCCGCAGGGAGGAAATACATCCAACATGTAGAAACACTTTCGAACACAACATAGCATGCATTTAAAAAAAATGCTCGTTCTAGAATCGCTTTCAGACAGAAACTAAAGTTACGACCAGCATGGAAGGAAACTGGTGGGAAGTAACTAGTTTTATATCACTGGCTGAGATTAATGTGGTTCCTAGTAAATCAGATGCCATTTCTGGAAATAAACCAGTTTCCTACCTCTCTTTGGGGTTATTAAGGGAGTGTGCCTTTCTCGTTAATCCAGCCCTTCATTGCTAGCATATTTTAATTAGAACTACTGGTAGCTGGAATTCTGAAGCATAATTCTAGCTATTTCAATGGACGTAACGAAACATGCTATGAAGTTGCTCCGCAGTTCAGGAGAAGCGAGAGAAAGGTAAAGGTGAAAGGTGATGCTTGTTTTATTTAAATCAGAGGGAGATGAGTTTATTTCCTATAATTGTACAGTAATTATTTTTCATCAAACGGAATCCCATAAGAGTAACCCACCTGTCACTCAGAGTCGAGTATGGGAATCAGAGTCGCGGTTTAACCCTACTTGGAGACGGGCGGCAAAGTTGTTGTCCCGGCTAACAATGAGCATGGTTCTTTTCACTATCTCAACCTTCCCATGGCGCCATCCTCGAACGCCTTTATGGGGTGAGTCGCCCAGACCCTTCGTTAGCGTAGAAGTCAAAACATATATATACATATGCGAAAAGTTGTGCCTGGTGAACCCGTATCTCCTGATGTAGCGATGGACAGCCCTAAAAGCCGGTGGGGATAAAAGCATTAGAGTTATTCCAAAAGTTGTAGTAGTGGGTTTAGAGGAGTGTTAGGGATGATAGTTTTGCTGTTTGGCAGAATGTTGAAACTTGTAAGTCCCATTCTCCAAAAGCATCCCAGATGTGCTGATCACATTTTTCCTCCCATCCTCACAGCCCTTCACAATAGTTAAACAGCTGAATTAACTAATCAATCGCTTTTAAAGTCAAGCCCAGAAAGCCTTCCTTGATTGGAACTTGTAGGAGTTTAATCCTCATCTTCTCCCTTGTGCTTCTTCCATTTCACAGTGTGAACAGCTTTTGCTATCCGCGACTATTTAGCGTATTGTATCACTTTTCGGTTGTACATTAATAAGATGAATATGAAAAAAACAAAACAAAAACAAAAATACCCTTATTATGATTTACATCCCGCGCCAACAACGCCTTCGAATACTTAGTTTTCGGAAGAAAAAAGTTCCGTATGTCCTTCAGGATCTGCTGCAGCGACGAGCGTTCATCGAGCCTCTGTTCCGCCCGGTTAGCTGGGATCCACCAGCGTGGGGAACTGCAAAACCCAGACCGGTATCTGCAACATACAGCCATCAGTCGTTCCCACCAACTATTCTGAACAAACGGACCTGATTTAGTTTCGCCAGTACGTTCCAAATCGACATCTCGTTGTTTGGGGAGCAAGCTGCTAAACACTGGTCAATCTGCACCACATGTATGTGTATGTTGTGCTGCTTAAAGTCTAACGATAGTTTATTCTGCTGCTGTCCTTGTCTGCAGGTGAAGTGTGACCAGTACTGCACCCAGCTCGGTGGTAATACTGAGACACATGGAATACAGAAGTCAGGTGATTGTTTACTGGATTCTCTCTGAGCTACGGCGACTCTATGTCACACGGAGGTCCCAACCTTAACAAGGTGGGAGCATGTCATGGATTTCCTGTTGGACCATCCTTTACCAGGCCTTCTGGTGTGTGTGGGGGTTTGTTTGAGCTGCCAATTGGGGGCAGTGTATCATGCGCATGAATTACAGGTGCAGATGTAAAGGGCATTCAGCTGGTCCCCAAGTTCCATAAAGTTTGTCTTCACTGGGTTGGGATTCTGGTGCAGGACTAGGATGTGAAACCTCCAGTTTAGGTCAGACCCTGCCCAAAGTCTTCCAGCCTCTAAAACCCAAAGAGCGGATTTTGGTGACCCTGAAAGAACCGGACTTTGGGCATGTATCCTGGTTTAGCGTTAAGGTTAGGGAAATAGGTTTAGCTCTAGGCTGTTATTCAGTTGTAGATTGGGGTTACGATAAGGCTCTGGGTAGGTCATATAAAATGACTGTAGGTCAATGAAATGTCCCCAAAAGTCATGCAAACAAAGCCTATGTGTGTGTGTGGGTGTACTTCCAAAAGTGCTCTAATGAAAATAAAGGGATTAAAGGATCTTAAACTTTATTGGCACTTTGCACATACAGAGTGTATACAAAACGAAATTTTGTTTTCAACAGCTCTCATGTCATTTCCATTTTTTAGAGTGCTGTTTGTTTCTTCTGCTTAGCCAGAAAAAGAAAGTTTCTTTGGATCACTGAAGACTTTTGGAGTCACAAATACTTTAGATATTGCAAAGCTTTAAAGCAGCATTTCCATCCAGAGGCTCTCAGGAATAATCTGCCTGTTTCAAATGAACTGCAGGATGTTATTGATGTTGTAAAACTCCCAATTCAAGCACCATCATCTGGTCATTATCGTCATTTTTTATTTTTTTTATTTTTATTTTATTTTAGACTACTTAATCTTTAACATGTTTAAACAAATATTAGACTCCTTCACCATAAATCATTCAAAGCAAAAGGTGGAGACATCTTTTCCTCTGTGTAATCTCCTGATCCCTCCTATTGTCCTTGGTAGGAGTCTAACCCCAAACATCTTTAAGGCTTAATGAGCATTGATGCACTTGTTTGCAGAAAGATGAAATTTCTACGAGGTGCTCTTTACAAATTTAACAAATTACAGCAAATCCTTATCCTGCTTCTTCCAAGAGAAAGTTGTAGATTTCTGTAAACTAAATTAGATTTTAGTAAATGTTGAAATACATGCAAAGTCTCTGGAAAATGCTACATCCGTGGTTCTCTGTACTCAAACAGAAAGGTTCATGTGAGAAACGAGAGGTCCACCAGCTTCAGTTTCTAGCCTGGCCTGATCATGGCGTGCCTGAGCATCCCACCCCGTTTCTGGGCTTCCTTCAGAGAGTCCGGGCGTGTAATCCACCCGACGCTGGACCGGTGGTGGTTCACTGCAGGTAAACAAGCTCTTTCTTTGACAGGGACATTTAAAACCCTGCTTTAGCTTTTCACCAAGTTGCTCGTATTGCATATTTCACCACCTGCTCCATTTGTCAGATGTGGTGGATGTGGCTGTGGACCCTAATGCAGAGTGGAAGGGGCAGAGATGAATACTTGCTAAATTTAATGAAAAAGTAAAAATACAGTCCAGAACCGATCGACAAGAGAACTGAAGAACCAAAAAAACTAGGAGATACTAGGGAGTAATAACCTAAAGAATGACGAGGATTCAGCAATAAGGAAGTGAACAGGAGGTGTATATATGGGAGACAGAAACAAAGGGAGAAATAATTAGCTAATAGGGAGCAGGTGTGAACAGAAGTAACTAGAGGGAGCTAAGGGGGAGCAAAGGACACTAGGGGGCAGCAGAGAGTAACCAGGGAGAAAAAAAGGCTAAAGGGGAATAAAACTAACCAATGGAAAATAAGGAATGATGTTAGGGTTGTTAAGTTTCCCCAACTTTAACTTATAAAAAATGAAACAAAGACAGGGTAAGATTTTTCCTGAAGTGCTTTGCAAAGAGGAGTCCAGAGTTGAAGAATCAATCTCTTCTTCCTCTTTCTTCCAGTAATCTGGAATAAACTCACAGGAAACCATTAAAGGGTTTAAACCCTCAGCTGCTCTAAATGGAGATTGAACATGCATGTGTTGTTAGATGGCCTTCTGCTGTGCTGCTTCCACTCCAACTTCCCTTCCATTTTTATATTAATCATTTGATCTTTTTCTGAATGTAATTGCCTTATTTTAATAATTCTTAAATATTTGTTGTTGCCTCTGCACCACTGCAATGTGCTTTTCTTTCTTTCTCATCTGCAGCTCTTTAAATTGTGTTGCCACTAAAATTTCATGTACAACAACTTGCCTGAACTATATGCAGCGAGTTCAAATGTATGGGGCGCCGTTTGTGAAGTTAAGCATTCAAAAAGATGGAGCAATATTTATGGTTATTTAGCGTGTTTTATGACAAAAAAATGCAAATTTTTCCAACTAAATTTTTCTCTCTGTCATTCATTAATTTATAAAAAAAAAAATTCCAAACTAAATATTTAGATTGTCAGTAAAAAATTTGTTAGCAAGTTAAATGTTTATTATTTTAACTACAAACTAAATATTTATTTTGTTGTAACCCTTTCCACATGCTAACAGTGCGGGGGTGGGCCGCACCGGCTGCTTCATTGCCATAGATGCCATGCTGGAGAGGATGAAATACGAAAAGTCTGTGGACATTTATGGTCATGTGACGTGTATGAGAGCTCAGAGGAACTACATGGTGCAAACCGAGGATCAGTACATCTTTATACATGAAGCCCTGCTAGAAGCTGCAGCCTGTGGGAAAACAGAAGTTCCTGCCCGCAGCCTCTATAGCCACATCCAGAGACTCACCCAGATGGCTCCAGGAGAGAACGTCACCGCCATGGAACAGGAGTTCAAGGTCGGTGCCTTTTTTCACTCATTGACTCTTCACATCCCTCACCAATGAGTACAAAGGCAACTATTAAAGCCAGCTCCACACTGGTAAAATTTCTCTTTTACCTCCTCAAGCAAAAATGTCACTTATTTAAAGAAAAAAATTACTTATCTAGATTTTGATTTTTTCCAGCTCCACAGGCGGCTCCTCAGCAGATGGCCGCTCACATTGAGCCTGGTTCTGTTTCTGCTGAAGTTTCTTCCTGTTCAAAGGGAGTTTTTCCTCTCCACTGTGGCTACAAGAAATGTTAACCAGACCTGTACCTCTTCCTGTCTCTGCAGAAACTGACCCTGAACGGAGGCCTGAAAACCTCCACCCAGACATGCATCAGCGCTAACCTGCCATGTAATGTCTTTAAGAACCGTCTGGCAAACATTACGCCGTTTGAATCGAGCCGTGTCTGCATGCAGCCTATCAGAGGCGTGGAGGGCTCCGATTACATCAACGCCAGTTTTATTGATGGATACAGGTGAGTCTACAGGAAGCTCATGTCAGACAAATACATGGTTCTACCAGTGATACAGTCTGACGGTTCTCTTTCTGAGGTTGCTGCATGGCCGCGGCAATTTAGAGTGCTGAAGTTGCTGCAGCACCCCCTAGTGGAAAGAGGGAGATTTTTAAAACATGCATTAAAAATACTTTGCACAATTTATATATTTGTGCAAAGTATTTTGCACTTTGGATTTTAAGTTAATTAGACCTAATCAACAGAGGTTCATAGCAGTTATGTTGTCATGGCAACGTCAAGCAACCTAGTGGTTGCAGCGGTACCCGCCCATGGCAGCAGATGAGTAAATGCACATAGTCTAATGACAGAAACGTGGAGGAAATATGGCACAGAAACGCAATTCGGATTTTTTTGGAAAACCATTCCCCAGCATGTCCCCAGCACCCACAACCCTAACCCAACGTAGCGTGTAACCAGGGCAACCTGCTAGTTCAAAGTTAGAGGATGGTGCCGCCGCACAGATTTAATATCTATTTGTGCATTTTAATGTAACTATAGTATTTTAGAGAGTTATTTTGATCTTTGATCTATTTTGATCTTGTGTTCTTTGCATAATGGAGAACTGTTCAATATTGTTTAAATATTATAATAACATAATTATTTCCTTGTGGTTTGCATAAAAGGATTTTGTAGCTAATAGAGTCACATGTGACATAAACACAGTGAGTCAGGTTCCTGCCTGCTGAGCAAATCTAAGATGATAAAACGCAGCATGCTGATTATGAAAGGTTTGCAACGTTACAATTATCCACTTAGGAAACTTTGGAATAATTTGGACAGTATCTTGAGAAAAAATCCAACAAACTATAATGAAATTCAGTCACTAATAGGTTCAACTGACAGTGTGAAAGCCACAAACCAAACACAGGCAGTTTAGATCATTTAGAGCAGGCATCCCCAAACTCGGTCCTCAAGGCCAGCTGTCCTGCACGGGTTTAAGGAGGGATTTCCTTGCTCAATACACAGCTGATTTTAATTGAAAGCTGATTAACGGGCTTTTGGTCTACTGCGAAATCATTATAACCAGCGTGCTGAAGCAGAAATACTCTAAAACCTGCAGATTACTGAAGGTGAATGCACAATTCGGCTTTTATCTTAAAGTCCGGTCAGCAGGAATAATCAATGGATCATTATTTATACCTAAAACTATACATTTGCTGTGATTTAATAATTTATTGTTAAGCAGTAAAAAATACAAAACAATATTTTAAAATTCCCCTTATTATGTCCCAGGCTGACCAGTTTTGCCCCCAAATTAGTAGCCCCTCCCTCCTGCATCTTCCAGCTTGAGTGGCGTCCGCGGTCTTGTTAAGCCTAGCGCCATTCTCCCCGCTTTCAAGCTAAATCAATGGGAACTACTGAGCATAAATCAACAACAATTATTGAAGATTTCCAGAGGACTTCACCATTGAAATTCACCAGAGCTATAGTGAAGCTGACAAAATGCCCACGTGCATGGCAGCTGGATGCTAGGAATACATTGGGTAAAAGTGAAAAAAGAGTTATTCCACCTTTCTGATTCCTGATCCTCCGCGGGGCCGGGTTGGTGGATTTGGATCAGCCAACTTGAAGAGGGAGAGTTGCCATCGAACTTCTGGCCAGAGAAAAAACCCGTAATATGTAGCCGCCAACATTTGGAAGAAGAATGTTTCAAGATGACTTGGATAATAGCGTTGTGACAAACACCAGATGCAGCACTGGGACTTGATCAACAGCCGATACCCGCACCGTGACAATGTCACTAACCAGTAGGTGGCAGTAGTGTTCTTTTGACAAACATGGATGCCTCCCAGTAAAGCACATTCACATGAAATTACTCTGAATTAAAAACACCCGTGCAAGCTGCCACCTTAATATAGTGGGACTGTTTGAGTGCACAAATGATCCTAGGAGAAATGTTGTCCGGGGCTTAATGCCCCTGGTAGTGTCTCTCATGGCAAAAAGGTCCTAGTTGACGGCTCAGACTAAGAGCAGCTCACAAGCACACTATGGATAGTATTAAATCAAGGACTGTGACGTCACCTGGTATGGCGCAGCTGGGGCCCCACCCTGGGGCTAGGCCTGGGGTTGGAACTCACATGCGAGTGCCTGGTGCACGGACCTTTGCCCACAGGGCCCGGCCGGGCTCAGCCCGAACAGACGACGTGGGCCCGCCTTCCTGTGGACCCAACACCTGCAGAGGGATTCGTAGTGGTCAGGTGCGGAGAGTACTGGGTGGCAGTCGCGGTACGGTGCCTCGACAGCCCAGTCTGCGCATGCAGCTCTTGGCTGTAGGAATGTGGAATGTCACATCACTGGTGGGGAAGGAGCCTGAGCTTGTGCAGGAGGTTGAGAGGTACCGGCTGGATATAGTCCAGCTCACCTCTATGCATAGCTTCGGTTCCGCATCCCTTCTTCTAGAAAGACGCTGGACACTTCACTTCTCTGGCGTTGCCTGTGGGGAGAGGCTGCGGGCTGGGGTGGCCTTGCTCATTGCCCCCATCTCAGTCATCACATGTTGGAGTTTACCCTGGTGAACGAGAGGGTCATGTCCCTACACCTTTGGCTTGGGGACAAGTCTCTCACTGTTGTCTTGGCCTATGGGCCCAACATGAGTGCAGAGTAACCGGCCTTCTTGGAGTGCTTAAGAGGGATACTAGATGGTGCTCCAACTAGGGACTCCATTGGAGGTACTTTAACGCCCACTTGGGCAGCGATGAGGAGGCAGATGCTGGTGCTGAAGTCTCCGAGGTAGTTAGAAATATTCTCAATGGCAGGCCCTGGGGGCGGATGAGATTCGTCTTGAGTACCTTAAGTATCTGGATGTTGTAGGACTGTCTTGGGCGACATGTCTGCAATATCGCGTGGCGGTCGGGGACAGTACTCCTGGATTGGCAGACCGGGATGGTGGTCCCTCTTTTTAAAAAGGGGGACCAGAGGGTGTTCTCCAATTACAGAGGGATCACACTCCTCAGCCTCCCCGGCAAGGTCTTTTCCAGGTCGCTGGAGAGGAGGATCCGGCCAGTAGTCGAACCTCGGATCCAGGAGGAACAATGTGGTTTTCGTCCCGGTCGCTGCACACTGGACCAACTCTATACCCTTCATCGGGTGCTCAAGGGTTCATGGGAGTTCGCCCAACCAGAAGTATGGGGTCCAGGGCCCTCTGTTAAGGAGGGTGTCGGGTTGGGATCCCCCCCAGAGCAGCTGGAGGAGGTGTGTGTGGATTGGGAAGTGTGGGCATCTCTGCTTAGACTGCTGCCTCCGCAATCTGACCCCGGATAAACATTTATTGAACAGTATGTAATCATTTCATATTTAAAGCACTCTCAGAAGTTTGGATTCTGAATATGACCAGACTTTGACCTTTAATGCTTAGAGTAACCAATAGAAATGATGATCTGTGTTTGCTGTCTGCAGGCACCAGAAGGCTTACATCGCCACTCAGGGCCCATTGGCCACAACTACAGATGACCTGTGGAGAATGCTGTGGGAACACAACTCCACCATTGTTATCATGCTGACCAAACTGCGCGAGATGGGACGGGTAAAACAGCTCACATCATCTCACCGAGGTGGAGAGAGGAAACATTTTAGTTTAAAGTAAAAGGGGTTAGATCTCGAAATAAAGACGAATGAATGAGCTAAATCAAAGCCTCAGTAGCACCATTTATTCTTCTTATAAATATATTAGGGCTGCAACTAACAATTATTTAAAAAATCGATGAATCGGCAGATTATTTTTTCGATTAATCGGACACAAAAAAGTTTTATATTAACCTGAATTAACTCTTCAAATACGTCCCCCATTTCCATTTTCAACAAATACGTTTTTTTTAGACTAGAAGAGTTCTGCCTTTTAAGACACAGGAAAGTATAGCAGTTAAAGTTGCTACTTGAGAAAATACTGAACCATAGAGATAAAAATAGCCCTGTGATTCAAATTATAAATTGTATTTGGAATAAAAAATGAGAGAACTAGGGGGTGCTAAAAAACACATCCTCTCAAGACAGATATTTACATGGGAATGTGGCAGATAATTAATTGACATATTACTGATCTTGCTGGATTTTATTCTGCTTTTACTTCCATAAATTGCAGCATCTTCTTTTACTTTATCTTTGCCAGAAGATTTAAACTTTAAAACCTTGCCCTCATAATTTGCAAGATTAATGTATTTATAAAGTAAATATAAGCAGCTGCTTAAGCTAATTCAAATTAAAAAGTAAAAAAATAAGTAGCCAACCTTCTCACTGTCTGTAACCTACTAACACGGTAAGGAAAGCATCAGATGAGCTACCTGAGAAACTAGCGTTCATACGTTTCCCCACTTTAAAACCAAACAAACATGCACGGCTCACCCTGCTGATCAGCTCTCTTCACTGCCATCGAAGGCTCCAACATGTTTCCTTTTCGGGTGCTGCATCATAACAGTGGCGCTTCCGTGCCATATTCATTCGTTTTTTGCAAAAGTTGCATGTTACAACTCTTTACAAAGCCCAAAGTGCCCCCACTTTTTAGAGGACTTTGCTCGAACTGTGTTTGCGATATCGGTCATTATAACAGTTGACGTTATTTTGAAAACAGCCTTTGCTGTGGCTGCGGCTCTGGCTCGCTCTGCCGTTTTTTTCCCCCCCTGTTTCAGTCAAGTGGCAGTGATGACGACGGCGGCGAATGAGGCATTAATCTGGCGACACAACTTATTGATGATGAAATTAGTTGCCAACGCTTTTAAAATTAAAATTGTTTTTAATTGATTTTATTGATTTGTTGTTGCAGCCCTAATATATATATATATACTTCTTCTGTTTTCTTGGACCAAGTTCAATCATTGTATTTACAGCTCGATGCAGGATGCTTTTCCATGTTTAAAAACAAGGACGGTCTAATGACTGCGTGGCGCTCTGATCCTCCCAGGAGTTCATTTTAGGCAAATCCAGCTCCTCTCCATTGTGTTCTTTGCTCAGTTTTGCAAGAAGTTGAGATTTGATCCTTTCGATGGTGATGTTCATGATGTCTTTTGTTTCCTTAGTGTGTCAATCATTCAGGTGTAGGGTTGGGAATTGATACGATTTTCATGATTCCAATTCCCTTATCGGTTCGCTTATCGATTCTGTAAACAATGAACTTGGTAATTGCACGGTGACATTCGTCTACCTTCAAAAACAGAAGGCAGTGAATGGGAGCTGCCAGTGTCTGATCCAGCCAGGCTACCCGTCTCCTCACAGTCATCTAGATCTAATGGAGAAGGCATCCGTTTAATGAAAAAGCATTATTGTACAATTTCGGGAAATAAACTCATCTCCCCCTGATTTAAATAAACGAGCGTCAGCTTTCTCTGGCTCCCTTTACTGTGTGTAAAGAGAGGTATGAAACGGGTTTATTTCCAGAAATAGCATCTGATTTACTAGGAACCACATTAAACACAGCCAGTGATATAAAACTAGATACTTACCAACAGAGTTTTCTTCCCTGCTGGTCGTAACTTTAGCTTCTTTCTGGAAGCATTAAACACGCAGCATTTGTTAAAATGTATGCCATGTTGTATTCCACCGCAGATGTAATTGCCACTTTGCAATGACTGCAAAACGCCTTGTTGTCATCGTTCTCTTCCTTAAAATGGAGCCAATCTTTCAATCCTTTTAAATGCTTTTGTTTTGCTTTTTTAGACTTACAACTGGTCACGTCATACTAGCTTACTGAATGCCGTGCGTAAAACAATGTGACGTAAATCATGCTGCCCAGCGCTAGGCTCCTGTGCTGCCTGGAATCTTTAAGGGAATCGTTGAGCGAGCTGCCAAACGGTGCCATGGAATTGGAACACATGGAACCATTTTGGAACAGGAACCGGTTTTTGATTCCCATCCCTTTTAAGGTGTGGAGTTGGATTGAATGGACTTCCTGAGGTGGAGCTGGATGGAGATAACAGGACAGCGTATAAGGATTGTTATGCAGTAAAACTTAACCTTAGATTGCATCAAGCTAAAGAAGCTGAAGGGTTTTACTCAGTAGGAAAACAGCTCTGGCAGAAATAGAGCCAGTGGTTAGTTTGATATAATAATAAAACTCTCCGTTGGACCAGGAGGGTAATTGAAACTGTCTAAGCTGACAGCGAAGTACATATGGAGTGAAAGGAGGAAAAGTATTAGATAATCCCTAGACACAACTGTAATGGAAAAGATGGCCGACCTGCCCACATGACTGAACGGCAGGTTTGTGTTAGAGATAAATGAGTTTCATGTTTGCAGCTCTTTATAACACCTAGAAATAGTTTATATTCACGCTTAAAGAGTTCATGGTCAAGCTGCATAGCATTATCTAAGATGAGACCAGTCATGTTAACCACAGGAGCAGGAAGAGGCGGGGCTTCTACCGGCTCCATCCAGCAGAGCTCACAAATCGATGCTCTTTGCTCTGTGCAGGAAAAGTGTCACCAGTACTGGCCTGCTCAGCGTTCTGCACGTTACCAGTACTTTGTTGTTGACCCGGTGGCTGAGTACAACATGCCTCAGTACATCCTCAGGGAGTTCAAGGTCACAGACGCCAGGGTAAGTCTTCACAGTACTGGGACTCAGCCAGAAACCAGAACCTGTTTAACCAGTGAAAATCTGACTGCTAGAATGATGAAGGATGTTTGATGGATGCTACAGTCGCCGCCTAAAGCGCGAGCAGTTTCCTGTGTAGGAGAAAATAATATTATGAGCCTGATCTTGAAGAGGTCTTAAAACCAACACAAACTTGTTCACACACACAGAGTGAATAGTTCTTCCAAAAAAGTTAAAAAACACTGGACTTTGTTTCCAAGTCTGAAGACGTTTCTCTTCCATCCAGGAAGATTTTTCAATTCAAAATGTCAGAATTAGCGTTTAGTTCCAGGTTTTATCCAGCAGCCCAACAAAGCCTGGTTTTAGTTTAGAAAACATGCAAATTGAAGCGGAGGAACAGGTCCCCCCCTTTGAAATGGGGGTCGTTTGGCTTATTTGTTAGTCTGCAATGCCCCATACCTGTCTATGTCTCTGAAAGGGGGGTTGTTAAAGGGAATTGGGGTTGCAATGATGGCGGGAAGGGTCCCTTCTCGCTATCATCGCATCCCCAACCACTTTACAGGGGGAACAGAAGACCCCGCCTATTCAGCCAGACCAACAATTGCCTTTACATAAAGCTGGTCCAGATACATCACCAAAGAATCCTTTTCATTTTCTTTTAATAAACCAAATACAGTGGAATCCGCTTATAGTGGACATGTTGGTCCAGAGCCAATTTGAACACTATAAGCGGTTTGTTACTATATCCATGACCCCAATAACGGATTCCACTGTATTTGGGGTGTAAATCACATCCATCATGGCGATTCGATTCAGTATCGATTTCCTGACCCAACGATTCGATTATTTTCGATACTCAAGAATACACCACGATATGATTCGATTAGATTACTTAGCAATTAGTTCAAGTTGTACTCCACCTATTCCTATTAAAACCTCATTCACTGAAAAATAATAATACCCTGCGTTATAGATTCTGCAAGGCTTTGCATCAAAAATACTGCACACAATCAGTGCAATGCAATACCTCGGCTCCAGGCGTCCCGCCCCCTCCACGAGACGCTCAGCTGCTCCTCTCCCAAATTGTAGCTGACGCGCAGACAGGAGGCCGGCTTGTTTTGTTTTTATGACGAGAAATTGTGCAAATTGTGGAAAACAACTCTCGTGAAGTTTGACCAGCTAGGAAGAGCGAGGTGCGTGAAGAACGCTGGGACCCTTTTTCCACCTGGATCTCCTCTTTTTGGCCCCTCATGTCCCTCCGTCGTAGGACTCAAACTCGCCCCCACTTCCTCACCGCCCTGCGGCTGTATCTAGGACCCACAGCGTGTAGAACAGACCACGCTTCAATATTGAGCATAAATCAAAAATAATACTGTGTGAAGCTCACTGCAACACACTGCTGTAAATCCCCGCTCACACCCACTCGGTCTTACACCGTTGCAGTCGCGGTGGAGTCTTGGCGCGCCAGTCAAGTCATTAAAAGCGAAACCTCTCACAGGCTGCTGAGCTGTCCGCTGCGGTTACCGAGACACACGGGCGCTGCAGAAAAATTCAGCAAGAAAAGCTATCGCAGCGCGTGCGAGCCCTCATCGCAACAAGCTCGCGAAATATCCTTATTTGTGCGTGTTATCAGCTTGCGTGAAGTTACGTATTGAACTCAAGTGAACTTCTGTTCTCATGGCGAGTTAAATCTCGGACCTGTTGCGGGAGCGCCAGAGCCGCGACCGCACCATAGTCAAAAGGGCGGTGTGAGAGGTGTGTGCGGGAGTTGGGCGGTCTCCGTCGACTCTGGTAACCGCGGCCGGAGCCAGTGTGAGCAAGGGGTTAGAGTATAACCAGGAGGCGAGGTAGGAGGGCAAAATAGGTTTAGTGCCACCGCAGCATGGGAGGGAGAATACGTCCAGGAGCAAAATGGATAAAAATAGACCAGAGGAAAAATAAAATATGAATCGATACTATTGTGACGGCATCGTATCGCGATGCATCCGGATCGTTGACTGTTGGATTCGATGCATCAATACAAAATGATTATAATTTACACCCCTACTTTATATAGATATTACAGTAGCATCCATTCAAAACGACCCTTTCCAGTCAAACGCTAGTCAAAAGGCAGCCCAATGTCAGCTGAATGGCAGCAAAATCCCCTCCAACTTCCAGCCATTGGACGTCTCCTGGGCATGCATATTTTTAGTCTGACTCCACTCTGCAGCTCTGTACAAGTTGAGCCTGTGCTGACGTCACAAGTACACTTCCGTTCCAGTTGACCTATATCTATGCTTGGTGCTCCCGTTTTCGCCAAGTCCAGACTTTCCTGTGTTCTTGCCAAGACCAGACCTCACGAGAACGCAAGTCCGTACTTGTGTTGTCGTGAACTGAGAAAGGTTTCCGTGTCTGGCCAGGATGCTGCCATGATTTTCCCTTCATGAGTTTAAAACGTTCTCTGAATGAAAATCTTATTTTTCTTATTTGTTCATAACACTTTGAGATCGACTCTATATACATTTTTAAAAAAAAGCTATGATGATTATTACCTTCATGGTTAAGAACCTAAACTTTTTTTTTATGATTAGTAACCAACATTTGTGAAGAGGTTTTTGTTTATCACACACAACTAACTTATTGCAAATGCAAAAAATGAAAGCACATAGTTGTTAGATCAGGTCATAGACTTCTCTGAACAGGCAAGAATTCAATTCTATTCAGTGTATTTCTATAGCTCCAATTCACATCATGTCATCTCAGGTCACTTTCCAGTTCACCAGATCATCCAGTCAGATTGATTTAAAGTTTTCTATCTAAGGAGAAAACCAGCTGATTGCATCACGACTCATTGACTCTTCAGCAATCCCTCACTCTAAGCATGCTTGTAGCTGACAGTGGAGAGGAAAAACTCCTTTAAACAGGAGTTTTTCTGAAATTCCGTTACTTAAAGTTTTTTTTTTAGCTTAAATGTAAACCCTTTTAAAGAATGTTAGTGGTGTGTATTTTGTCCCGTTCCTTTCCCTCCTTTAGGATGGCCAGTCGAGGACCATCAGGCAGTTCCAGTACACTGACTGGCCGGAGCAGGGAGTACCTCAAACTTTGGAGGCTTTCATCGATTTCATCGGTCAAGTCCATAAAACTAAAGAGCAGTTTGGACAGGATGGTCCAATCACTGTACACTGCAGGTACAGTTCTGAACATTCATGGTCTTGTTGTTCTGGTGGATTTTTATTGAGGTGGTTCTGATGCGGATCGTTCTAAGGTGAAACGTTGAGCAGTTTTTAATATGTAGTGATTTAACACAACAGTTTAGATGAAAGCAATCGATTTCTAGTTTATAAAGTCACCATTATTTCAGAAAAAGTCATAAACGTCAGAGTGTGGGTTCATGGAGCAAAATGCAGAAAGCCAGAGTGGAGCAGCAGGGTAGAAATTCATGCTCAATCCAATTTATCTCTAGATTATTCTATATAGCTCCAATTCACACTATCGCCTTATCTCACGCGCCATACTTTACAGAGTTCACCAGATAATTCAACCAGATCATCCAGTCAGATTAATTCAAAGTTTTCTATCTATCTATGAAAACCAGCTGATTGCATCGACCATTGACTATTCCAGCAATCCCTCACATTAAGCATGCTTGTAGCGCGACAGTGGAGAGGAAAAACTCCCCTTTGAACAGGAAGAAACCTCCAAGCAGCAGAACCAGGCTCAATGTGGCGGCCATCTGCTGGAGGCCACTGGGGTTCACAAGGAGACAGAAGCAGACATAGAAAAAGCAGCTGTAGATACAAAAGGCAGCTGTCAACCAGCTCCACAGGCGGCCCTCGTCCAGGAAAACACACACAGCCAGGCAGACGCAGAGCTCCAGCCAGCTCCCATGTCAGAGGATGAAGAGAGCACATCCAGTTAGTCACAGTCAGAGAAACAGGACTACACTGGAAAACAGGCTAGCTCCAACATCTAGAAACAAAGGTGTTGATGAAGCAGCCAGCACAGCTGATATTTCTCTCCAGGATGGAGTCACAGCCAAACAGGGAGAATAGGGAGAATGAAGACAGGGAATGATGAAAAAGAGGTCCCTATATGTCCTCCAGCAGTCTACGCTTATAGCAGCATAACTATAGAGATAGAATGAAGCAGAGTGAGGAAAAGAGTAAATTTAACCAATTTCTAGAGTAATCTGAGATTCTTCAGAAAGATTCTAGCAATTTAATCTCTCCAGAGAGTGAAGATTTTGAGAGCCGGAGAAAGAGTAGTACATCATCTGCATAAAGACTGATTTTATGTTCTATATTCCTGCTGATAATACCATTAATATTATTAGTGTCCCCGATTGTTTCAGCTTGTGGTTCAATAATTGTAGCAAACAATGAGAGAGAGAGCGGGCAGTGCCCCTCTGCAGATTAAATCTAGAAGTTGGATTATTTATACTCTTATATTTCGTTTTTAGATTTTTAGATAATAGCCAAACAGATGTAAAAGCAGACCATCATGGTTGTTGCCAGGTGTGAAAAGTGGTTTGAAACTGTGGTGAAAAGGATTTGGGAATAAGACTGTATAACACGGAGAAGGAAAGTGAAGCGAGAAAGGCAGAGAGAATAAGAATTAAGGGGAGAGAGAAAGAGAGATAGAAAAGAGCGAGAAGTCAGGAAAGAAAAGAGAAAAACGGTAGAAGTGTAGAGTAACCTGAGTTACTCTAATGTTCTAATGATATGTTTGTTTATCTATTTCTCTTTTTTGCCAATGATAAATAGTAACCTATGAATTGTATCTTTAGCGCTGGGGTCGGACGGACCGGAGTCTTCATCACTTTGAGTATCGTGTTGGAGAGAATGAGGTACGAAGGCGTAGCTGACATCTTTCAAACCGTCAAGATTCTCCGAACTCAAAGGCCAGCCATGGTTCAGACAGAGGTAAAACTTTCTTACATCTGTTCTTGATAAAAACTAGATGTCTGCGTTTGGTCACACATGCTGTCATGTTTCCATGGATAAGGAAGGTAAGTTTTAGGATCACTTCCATGATCAATTATTCGTCTTTGGGCCACAGTTAGACAAGATGAGGCACGTTCAATAAGTAATGCCCCTGAACAACTCCTGGTTCTTTGATCCAACTGAAATTTTACAATTATTTATATCTCTATAGATTAAGCAGAAAAGCTCTGAACTGACTGTGGTTTTATAATTTACAGCTGTTTGAACTGAGGAAAGTCTGACATGAAGCCTGTTGAGTTTCAAGCAATGATCCGGGTTTTGTATTTGAAAGGACGCACACAACTGGAGACTTTTGATAATTTATGGGGAAAATGCCCCATCATATTACCTTTTCAAACCTTTTGCAAGGTCATATAAGGAGGCATTCTCCCCATAAGTTACTATTGTTTCATCAAAAGTCTCCCGTGATGTGCGTACTTTCAAATACACAAACCTAGACTCAGTTCAAACGCCTTAAAAGCAATCAGTTCAGAGCCTTAATTAGCTGTAATTATCTATATACCAATTAAGCTATAGAGATATAAATAATTGCACATGCAAAATTTCAGCTAGATCAATCAAGTGGTGCGTAGGTTTGGTATCCAGAGCAGAAATTTAAAGAGGGCAAAGTGGTGGGAGGTAAAAGGATGAAAGGGAGGAGTAAAGACAGGCTCCAGGTGACTGGGTAGCTACAGCTGAGGCTATGTTCGAGTTAACGCAGATATGAGCCATAAGACTGTATGACGGTAAATAGATTTCCATATTAGTGAACTAATCTTTCCCTAAATTCATTTCCGTGTTTCTGTGTTAATCCGTCTCATTTCGGTCTGCAGGAGCAGTACTACATGTGCTACAGGGCGGCTCTGGAGTACCTGGGAAGCTTTGAAGTCTATCCAGTGTAACCTGACCAACAATCACACCTTCTCAGCAAGGTGGAGAAAGGCTGCAGCGTGGGGGTGGGGAGGCTGCAGCGGGGGGAGAAAGGCTTCTAGCAGGGGGGGAGGAGATAGGCTGCAGCGGGGGGGGAGGAGATGATCCTGTCTGGACTGGTGGTATATGGCTGTTACACCAATGCCTTCTCCTTCTCCCCCCAACCCCCACACACTCACCCCCCCCGTCTCTCATATGAACAGCATCTAGAGTTATTCTGGTCCTGTAGGTCCTCAAGTGTCCTTCCCCTTCTAGATGTTTCTAAGTTGCAGCACAGCTTGATCCAACTTGCAGGTCATCAGCAGAAGAACTTCCCTCTCTGTAATGGAACCAGTAAGTTCAAGGAGTAGAAATCCCTCGGTGCTCTTCTAGAACCTCTGGAGATGAAGAAGATGGACAGCAGTGAGCATCCTCTTCATCAGACTGACACCACCAGAGGGTCTTCAGTCAGAGGCTGATCCAGATTTGCTGTAGACAGACCTCTACAGGTGATCCTTCCCGCATCTACATCACCTGGTTGGAGAAAAGACAATAAGCTGCTTCAGCATTAACTTCCTTTTGGGATTAATGAAGTATTTTTGAAATAAATGAAAATGATGTTCAGGAACCCAACAGCAGGATGGATCGTCTCTCCTGCTTCTGTTCTTTGCTGTGGAAATGCCTCCACAGCTGGAGATGAAGATCAGTCATGTTTACTGAGACCTTCATGTAACTGCAGTCAACCTTCTCAGCCAAACTCTCCATAGATTTCAACCAAATTCACAAAACTGAAGAAGTGTATTAAAAAGTCACTTATTGTGTTTCATATTAAATCATATATGATATAATCATATAATATACGATTTTATATAATTTAATATCATTATCTAGCTTTTTTTCATTATGTGTGTGTGTGTGTTTACCTGACTATCTCTCAGAGTGAGGAGTGTAGAAAGGGTTGAAAATGACTGAAAATCAATGGGAGTCAACACATGGTCCTCACTACATATAGCAGAACGAGTATGGGTGGGTGTGTGTGTTGGGTGTGTTCCCAGTTGTATCGATCTGGGATGCTTTGGATTACCATTCCAAGACCTTCAACCATTCTGGGACAAAAATGCAATAATTCCTTCAGAATAAATCCCTCTACTTATTTCCTTTCTTTGACATTAGCGCCCATGTAGTAACACACCTATGAGGTGTAATCCTGTAAGGTGTGCTGTAAACATAGGAAAGTTAGGAAACGTCTCTGATGATTCAAAGCTCTACAAATCTTCTTGTTTTGTATTTAATTATTTTTTTGGAGATTTCAGAGGTTCTCAATAAATAGTTTTTAATGGATTCCAGTGTTTTTCTCCTGTGTAAACAAAAAAAAACCGTGGAGATGAAAGACTGGAAACGGGGACGGCAGTGAGAGGTGGAGATTGACAACAGACTAGATATTTACTTCCTCTGTAGGAGTGACTACCTTAATGTGTCACATGTGGGTTAACTGAATATAAATGGACTCTGTTCCCAGTCAGTACTGGTTAATAAGACCTAGACTCTGTTTCCAGTCAGTACTGGTTAATAAGACCTGGACTCTGTTCCCAGTCAGTACTGGTTAATAAGTGTGAAGAATATTATCTAACGCTCTTAAATTCTTATTTTGTTAATGTGGAAATTGCTGTGCAGCTATGTTCTAGTTTGTTCCGGTACGGCATTGAGCAGAGCCGTAGGAGTTCGAATAAACATGGCGACATCCGCCTATAGATAATACGAACGCTTCGTTATTATCCATGCTGAGCTACTACTGCAATCAACCTCAACAGGTTATGGGCTCAGGTGAGATGGAAATAAACCAAGATTAAGCTACTTGAAAAAAGTTTAAATGCGAGGGAGTGACGCGATGAAGCTGTGCCCGGGAAATTAGCACAACAAAGCCAGTGAGCTAAGTTAGCAGCAAAGGAAGTTTAACGAGCAATAAATTAAGAGAAGATGATGAACAGAGGAGCAAATATCTCTGTATCCCCGCTGGATGTGAGGAGAAATACGACTTATGGGAGACAAGATTCCTTGCCAACCTGCATGGTCTGATGCTGAAAGAAACTATCCTATATGAGCCCGACACCGAAGATAAAGGACTAGCTGAAGATAGACGGAAAAATACAGACTGTTATGCAGAGTTAAAGTGCTGGATGATAAAAGCCTTAGATAATATTACATTTGCAGACTTTAAGAGAAGACTTAGAGTTTATGAAGAAACTGAAAGAATGAAAACAGAAGAATCAACTGACAATGTTATGAAAACGTGTACAAGACAGCATAAAAGTTACACTAAACAGCACACTAGCAACAAGAAAAATGAAGATGTGACATGCTAAAAATGTGGGACAAAAGGACACATAGCTAGAAAATGTCTGCAGAAAGTGTGGTGTAATTATTGCAAGAGCAACACACACAAAGGATGACTGTGTAAGAAAAAGGGGATTCAAGATGGAGTTAGACAGGTTGCAGAAAAACAATCAGAAGACCAGGATTATTTCTTTAAAGTTGAACACATCCAAAGTGAGGAGCCACAAAATAACGTCAAGATGAAAGGAATCATGGTCGATGCTGGAGCAACGTCACATATGGTGAACCACGTCAACAAGTTTAAAAGTTTTGATGAGACTTTTAGACCCAAGTCACACACAGTGGAGTTAGCTGATGGGACCAAGTGTACAGGAATGGCGCAGAGAAGAGGGACAGCCATAATCTACCTACTGGACAACAGAGGACAACAACAAAAAGCTCAGCTGAGGGATGCACTCTACATGCCTTCTTATCAACACAACATCTTCTCAGTAGCAAGAGCAACAAAAGGAGGAACGATCCTCACATTCAAAAGGGAGGACAGTCACATGACCACTAAAGATGGTAACAGGTTTGACATTTATGAAAATGGAAATCTTTATTATTTAGCAACTGTTGAGACATCTGATAATCAGTGTAAAGTGGTCAATGACTTGCAAACTTGGCATGAAATATCGGGTCACTTTAACTACAAAGATGTACGGAAACTACAAAATGTTGCAAAAAAGTCATACAAAACCGGAACCGAGAACCAGACAGAAAGGCAAAGAAACCTTTAGAACTAGTACATAGCGACTTAAATGGACCAATGCAAAATACAAGTTTAGAAGGACACAAATATGTACAATCTTTTACAGATGATTACTCAGGCATGATTTGTGTGTACTTCCTTAAAAGCAAAAGTGATGCGGTCCAAGCAACAGAAAGGTTCTTACCCTGAAATCCCACATCCTCCGTCACCGCTTCGCTCCACTCCGCTGCTCTCCAGACCGTCTGAGCAAAGCAAAGCCTCCAGCTTCCGCTGTTCCTCCCATCATGCTCCGCTCCGACTTCCTCAGAGTTTGAGGAGAGCATGGGCGGTATTATTAAATTCAAAGCAGCAAAGCATGGCAATGAACCAGTGTTTCCGCGGAACATTAGAAATCATTTATTTTAATTGAGGCCTTAATTGGCACAAAAATTATGAAATATGTTTATCGTGGCTTTTGAAATGCTTTATTAAAATTGTTTCTAAAAACAATTTGGTCAGATATATTATGTTGCGATTAATTTGCGTGGAACTGTTTGCACAGGTCGTGGTGAAGATGACTTCCTTACTCAGAGAGAGTTCTCAGCATGCTCAAAGGCTCCTGGTGGTGGAAGGGAGAAACACAAAAGACAAGACAAACAGACGAACACAAAAACTGGGATCCTGACAATCGTATAGTTTTCTGTTTTTTTTTCTTATACAATATATATTTAAAATGAGTTTAATACAATTTCTTTTTGTTTTTGTTTTTGTTCTTTTCTATATAAATCAAACAATTTAGAAAAACAAATACAGACAGCAAGTAAAATTAATGAAATAAATTATTAGATAACTTAAAAGCAAAGCAAAAAAAAGTAAACAAAAACATCTAACAAGTAAACTGAGAGACACTGTAAACATAACTGACAACTGTATCAAACATAGTGTTAAACATAACTGACAACATAAATTACTAACATTTAATGTAATATAATTACCTGTAATAAATGGTAGAGAAAAACAAATACTTTGGTTAGCCTCCCCTCTGGTTCACCAACAGCTGTGATGAAATAAAAAGTCCAGTAATCCCTCGGATACCCAACTCCAACAGTACAAAGAAGATAGCCAGACCGGAGCACTCGCCAAAGCTGGGGGCGGAACGGGATTCTGTGGAATTGTCAGCCGTTCCCCAGTATTTATAGGCCAACCAGTAGGGGGCGCCAAAAACAACTCATCACAAATGATTATAAAACATATTTTAGTAGAATTTAATCTGCATCTTCTAAAACCCTGTGGAGTAAAAATGAGCGCTGATAGTTGATATTCAAGTAAGAAAAAATTTTATTCAGCTCTGCAGAGGAGAACGACACAAACAGCTGGATACAGCTCTCAGTGTGATTCTGAAGCATTCAGAAACACATCCCTACATTTAAAAAGAATCCACAGCATACACACACATGAACATTGAATCTTCCCAAGAGAAACACTTCATCAAAAGACATAAATATACGATTTGATTAAACTTTATAAGTCACTCATTTATAAAATATATATTTTGATGGAATTGAGAAAATCTCACTTCCTAGCTGTTGGTGAAAAACCAATAGTTTGCATCAAATCTTTTTAAATAAACGGGTGTTAAGTTTTTTTGGAATATATAAGAATTATGCTATAATTAGTAGTTACCCATCTGTTGTTACCATATTTTTTAATTCCTGACAAAGCCGGATCTTCTCGAACCTCCTTGAACCGGCCATCTTAACGCGGGTGGAGAGAAGTTTCAGTGCCTGAGTGATCCCTGGGTGATCCCAGAGGCTATGTTGTCAGGGGCTAAATGCCTGGTGGTAGGGTCTCCCCAAGGCAAACAGGCTCTGGCTGACAGGTCAGACAAAGAGCGAGACCCTCGGCTTAATTCGATCCGCGGACGCTAAACTGGCTCTGGGGATGTGGAATGTCACCTCAATGGCATGGGAAGGAGCCCAAGCATGCGGGGAGGTGGGCGATACCGGCTAAAGCGCGATTGGGCACCACCTCACAGCACATCGGGGCTCGGAACCCAACTCATGAGAGAAGTTTCTTCCTACTCTCAGGTGACTTCGGCGAGGGGAGGCCGGAGGGCGGGGGGAGGGACTGCTTGTCTCCCCCAGCTCAGCCGTCGTGTTTTGGAGTTCACCCCGGTAGACGAGAGGGTTGCATCCCTTCGCCCTCGTTTGAAGGGAGGACTCTGACAGTTGTTTCGGCCTAGCGAAGCGACGGCGATACAAGTACCGGCCTTCTTAGCATCCTAAGGGGAGGGGTGTTAGAAAGCGCCCTCGCGAGTTCCATGATTCTACGTTTAAACACCCATGAGCGACAGTGACACCTGGAGGGCCGTGATCGGGAGAGAACGGGCCCCTGGCTCTGAACTTCCAGTGGTGTCTCGGCTATTGGACTTCTGTGCAAGTCATGGATTGTCCATAATGAACACCATGTTCAAGCATAAGGATAGTCCATCGGTGCACCTGGCACCGGGACACCCTAGGCCGAAGATTCGATGATCGAATTTGTAGTCCTATCTTCTGGGTGGTTGCAGAGGCAAAATCTACGAGGGCCTGGGAGGGAATTCGAGAGGCCATGGAAAAAGACTATCGGGTTGGCCTCAAAGCGATTCTGGCAAAAACCATACGTCAGCACCTCCGGAAGGGAAAGCAGTGCTTCACTAACACTGTTTTCATTGGGAGTGGGGAGCTGCTGGACCTTGAAGGAGTGATAATGTCGGGCGGGTGGAAGGGATACTTTGAGCATCTCCTCAACCCAGGAACCGCAGACACAGCCTTCCGTGGAGGGAAGAAGAGACGGGGTGTTTGGGGCAGGATTGGTTCATCACCCAGGCTGAAGTCACCGAGGTGGTCAAAAAACTCCACGGTGGCAGCAGGCTCCGAGGGTGGACAAAGATTTGTCCTGAGTATCTTTGAGCTCTGGATGTTGTTCGGGCTGTCATGGTTGACATGTCTCTTCAACATCGTGGAGGTGGGGAACAGTCCCCTGGGGCTGGCGGGCTTCCAGGAGAGGTGGTTCCCCCTGGTCAAGAAGGGATGACCCGGAGGCCAGCGCTTCCAACTATGAGGGAATCACCTTCTCAGCCTCCCAGAAGGCCTATGCCAGGGTGCTAGAGAGGAGAGTCCGGCTGATTGTAGAACCTCGGCTGCAGGGAGGAGCAGTGTGGTTTTCTGTTCCGTCCCTGGAACTGTGGAGCAAAGTGGATCTCAGCAGCCTACAACCTCTGCAGGGTGCCCAGCGAAGGGTTCATGGGAGTTTTGCCCAACCAGTCCACATGTGTTTTGGACTTGGAGAAGGCATTTGACCGCGGTGTCCCTCCTGGTGCCCTGTGGGGAGGTGCTTCCAGGAGATATGGGTAGGGGGCGTCCGTTTAGAATTTTCTGCCATGAGGAGCAGAGGTCTGGTTCACATTGCCGGCATTAAAGTCACAGACCTGTTCCCAATGCATGTTGTGGACTCCGACAGGGCTGCCCTCTCTGTCACCGCGGTCCTGTTCATAGCTTTTATGGACAGGATTTCTAAGATTTGCAACCAAGGACCGGGAGGGGGTCTGGTTTGGGGACCAGCGGATCCTAGATCCCTGCTTTTTGCCGGATCACGTGGGTTCTACTGGCTCGCTCCTGCCAAGACCTACAGCGTCGCGGCTGGGGCGGTTAGCGCCAAGTGTTGTGAAGCGGCGGAAGGGATGAGAATCAGCTCCTCCAAGTCGAGGCCATGGTTCTCACCGGAAAGAAAAGGTGGCTGTTGTCCCCTTCAGGTTGGAGAGTCCCTGCCTCAAGTGGAGAGGTTTCCCAGTAACTATCTTGGGGGTCCTGTTCACCAGTGAGGGAAGAATGGGCGGGAGATGCAGAGCCGAGCGGATCCGGTGCGGCTGCTGCAATAATGTGGGCCGGCGCTGCACCGGTCTGTCTGTAGGTGAGTGAAAGGAAACTATGCAAAAAGGCCACGCTCTCAATTTACCGGTCGGTCACACGTTCCTACCCCTCACCTATGGTTTAATGAAATCTGGATCTAGTCCGTATTATTGCGTGTGTTAGTATTTAGAGCGCGAAATAAAGAATTTTCTTCTTTATTAGTTACTTCAATTAATATTAGGCTAGGAAATTTTTTCTAATGAAGCCAAACGTAATTCTATCTACACTAAAATAGATGAAAGCTGCTGATTGCTGATTCTTAGCCACGGCCGACTGAAAAAGAAAATGTGAGTGTCTTCCCTTTGCACTGACTGTAAATAATTAATTTCAAGCTGACTGAATTTCATCGTTTATGATAGATGAATTTGAGGCAGTTCAGTAATAAATAGCAGGTGTTATTTCTTTTAGAAGCAGCTATAACAACACGACATGATTCCTAAACATCAGATATTTTTTGTTTATGAGACAAGAATTATGGTTCCACATAATGTTGCTATTTCTTTGACTATTTCTAGGTTTTAAAAATAGAATAAAGCCAATAACAAACATAGGAACACTATTTACATTCTTTTTTATTGTACATGTGATTTCCATATTTGTCATAAGTTAATTAGTACAAACATTGGTAAAATGTTTATTTTGAATATTATTACATTACAGACAAGATGGTGTTAAATTTTCTTTTAATAATTGTTAAAAGTGATTTTATGTTGGAATAAATTTAGTTCTATTCTTAGTGTTGTGTTTTTTAGATGATGCCACTTAATGTAAATACAATAAATGTATTTTCTGTCCCTTGAATGTGTTATTCTGCGTTGTTTCATGATACAGAGATAGCATTTAAAAAATAGGAGTGTGTTTCACCGGTTTATCTTTGCACAATTATAAATCTTCAAAAGAAAATACAGGATAAATCCACATATAACGGGCATATTTACTATATTTGGTTAAATTAGTACATATTGACCTACTGCAGGGGTTGCTCAAAGTCCAATCCGCAAGAGCTACCATCCTGTAGCTTTTAGATACATCTCTTCTGTAACACACCATCCATTATTTTTTTCATATCAGATCATTTGGCCCAGCAGAGGAAGGTAACAAACTCGCAGTTTTGCCTTTCATTTCAGTTGCTGTTAAAAATTTGTGACTTGACCACCCCTAAACCTGTTTGTTTTTCAACTAATAGTGCATTTGGTAAGTTTAAATGCAAACCTTTTCAAAGTGGAAAAAAGTCCTAATTTCTCATTCATCAGAGCCGGTGACGCTTCAAACATTGATATACTGCATCTAGTGAGTGCAGTGCTTATAAGATTTGTGATTTGTAATAATGTAGCAGGAAATGCTTAACTTTTCTGCTCTTTAAACTTGAGAAATGCACCCTAATGCTAGCGTCAAGCATAAAAAAGCATGGATATTTTTGCACTAAGATAGGTAAGACATTAATGGGGAAACTTAGGTGGAATAGTGAGGTGATGTCCCTAAGCGAGGAAATCAACCTCTACGGCCCCCTTGGCCGAGAGAGGGGCCTGGCCTGCAAGAAAAAGCACAAGAAAGAGAGAAAGAGTTCTCCTAAACTTTCCAAGTAAACTGTATTCAACCTAGCTACTGCTGAAAAGAAAAAGACATAGAAAGAAGGTTTTGGTGGCGGCAGATTGGGCGTCATGTCAGGAGCTTCGCTTGCGCCCTGGCCACCGCCTAGAGATACAAAGGGCAAGCCAGGAGAATAAACCAAGTGTTCTCCACCAGCCCATCCAAAGTGTACTTTCACGGCGAGTGGCGGGAAGAATTCAAGATCAGGAATTCACCTGGGGCTGGGGCCTTGAACAGTACTGGGAGGAAACATATGGGAGAAGGGCATCCTACAGCACCAATGCTCGAGGTGGCTAGAAGATCTTGGGAACAGATCACAGCAATCTCCTAGAACAAGAACCAGTAACCGCGTTACAGCGGCAGATGTCCAAGAAGCGTGAAGGCGGGTATGAAAGGCTGGACAGCACCAGGCAGCCCCTGACATGATCCCACACTACTGGCTGAAAAAACCAGCCGCACTTCATGCAACGCCTCGCATATACAAATACGAACCAACTGCTGATGGATGGGGCCCACCCAGAATGGTTAACCAAAAAGGCGGACAATCCTGATCATGAAGGATCCCCAGAAGGGAACAACCCCATCCAACTCCCGGCCAATAACTTGCCTATGTACAACATGGAAGCTCCTGTCAGGCATCATAGCGGCTAAGATGAATGAATAGGCACATGGCTCCAGCCATGCACCCAGAAAGGAATAGGCAGTAACACCAGAGGAGCCCACGCACCAAAAGCTACTGAGTGGATAGAGCAGTCACGAAGACGACTGTAGACCAGGCAGAGACATCTGTGCACTACCTGGATTGACTATAAGAAAGCCTACGACTCAATGCCACATACATATGGATACTGGAATGCTTGAAAATGTAGAAAATTGCAAGAGACTTGTTTTCCACAGCTTCATCAAGAACTCAATGATTCTGCAGAAACAACCAGAGGACAGAAGTAGAGTTAAATTAGCACAAGTCACCATAGAAATTCTGACATATACCAAGGGGTGATGCACTATCCCGCTGCTGTTCTGCATATGACACCGAACCCCCTAAGCCAAAATCATCAAGACACAGCTATGGACCTGCAGCCCCAGCAGGCAAGTAATGATGCCCTCCTCTACATAGGATGACAAGCTGCATACCAGGAGTGGCGAGACATGTGACTGCACTGGTCCACACTACACAGGATCTGGCAACGGCAGTAGTGTCATTCCGGACTAGACAAGTCTTGGTTGCGCCAGTCTCAAAGAGAGGGAAGATGATCAGAACAGAGGGGGTTGAACTACCAGAAGGCCACATTACAGATGTGCAGGACAGCTACATCAATTTTTTCACAAAACACATTTAAAAATATATTTTAAATCCTTTTCATCAGATTGTGATAGCAAAGAATGCTGAGTTATTTTTATCTCATGCTAAATCTTGGACCCAAGCTTCTGCATTGAACAGAATTTTATAAAGCTTGTTCCATAGTTCTGTGTTAGGGCTATAGAGTCAGCCTGATTTAACTGTGGACATGGATGGAAATCAGATGCGCCTTCTGCAGCTTCTAAACGCAGGCCTGTGTCTCTCCACTGTGCTTCACTGGTCTTAAACAATGACAAATGATTTACCCATGATAAGCGGTACATTCCTTACATCTGTGTAGAAAGCATAACAGTAACTGCTGCTAACGAACCCCCATCTGTGTACATAATTTGTGTAGCCGTTATAGTAATGTCTTGTTTCAGAAACTGTTTTGCAAACTTTTCATCTGGGGTTAAGCACAAATTCATAGTGTTCTACTGTTCAACTAACAGAGTTTCATCCTGTGGATCTGACAATGTGCTTCTAGCATAGTGCATATAAACACAAGAAGATTTTGTTGAAACGCTATTTACATGTTCCACACATTCAGCCTTCATGCCCCCCTGTTTGGGAAAAATTGCTTAATTTTCCCATCAATTCCCATCCTAACAAATTCATGTGGTGAGTTGGTGATATTACTACAAAAACATAGAACCTTGCAATCTTTTCTATTTCTATCTTTTCTATTTTTAAACCTTTGACATCCACTCCTAGGATGTTTTTATTCCCTGTACGTAGCTTGCATGACTGAAATAATTTTCTGGTGGTTTATTTATTTATTATTTATTTTATTTATTTATTTATTTTTTCGGTTCCGAACCTAATAGTTTTGGAGACCATGCAGTCGCATTAGGAAGGCCGTTAGATGGATCAATGCTGCAGTCACTGATTCACCTGACATACTCCCCTTGCATATTCAAGCTGTCTCCCTCTAAACTGTGTTTCATTAGTTTTGGACGCACAAACAACTTAAAAGACCCACAAACATAACTTTAAAGACAGAAACACATAACATTAAAAACAGACAAACACAACATTAGATCTATTTATTTAGGTTCTCATCATATTTAGTTTGTGCATGTATCATACCTACACCTCGCCATTTGGAGCTTATCTATCTATCTATCTATCTATCTATCTATCTATCTATCTATCTATCTATCTATCTATCTATCTATCATCTATCTATCTATCTATCTATCTATCTATCTCTCTCTCTCTCTCTCTCTCTCTCTCTCTCTCTCTCTCTTTCTTTCTTTCTTTCTTTCTTTCTTTCTTTCTTTTCTTTCTTTCTTTCTTTCTTTTCTTTTATCTATTTTTGCTACACTCCACACACCATCTATTTCATACTTTTACTACCACTCCTACAAGTACTTGGATCAATCTGACACAAACTTTTCATCCCTTTTAATTATTTAATCTCCCTTGCTCTCTTTAGTTATTTTATTCTTAAGGTCTATTATTTATTATTTTGGAATAGAGGCGTCCCTCAAACCCATTTTTTTTTAAAACCATATATTCAAGCCTTTATTTTTTGTTGGATCCTGCACTTCTACAAACTTCTAATCGTAGATTCTAAATTATCTCTTCATGACCATAAAGAGCACCCGTGCCTAAAAGTAGCACTCTCAGTTATGTGTCCCCATTTTCTGTATTTAACACACACATAAGGCGCACCGGACTATAGGGCGCTGTTTTTATATACTACAGAGTACATGTCCTCTACTACCTTTAAATACCTCTACTGCGTATTTAAAAATACAGCGGGGCCAAAACTGAGTATGACTGTGCTTTATTCATGTATTTATTACAAAGTATTAATCAAACCTGGGAGCTGGCCCTGAGACAGACACATCGCAGATGACACAGCGCTGTGATCACTCCTAAATTAACTTAAAATCCTGGAAACCTGCCGACGGAATATGTTCGCTTTTATTACCCGGTATCCTGGTGCCTGCAGTTTAAATTATTTAGATGAAAAAACACCTGCCAGCAGCTTGTGCGGTGAACCTGGAGGCTACCGGCCTAGAGGCTGCTGATGAAGGGATTTCTGCTGTCGGTGCACCGCTGGTATGTAAGGGGGTCTGAGAAGCCGCCCAACAGAAATAGATAATCTGGATGAACTGACTGCAATTATGAAGTTTTCAGGTGGCCTTTCTCACTTAAAACATATTAAAACTACTTTATTCCCACTGATCACAGCAAATATAGCTGCAAAGATTTAGATTATTTAGATGAAAAAACACCTGCCAGCCACCCTGGTGAAGAGGAGGAGACACGCCCAGAGGCTGCTGTTGAATTAAGTGTTCAGGTAGAAAAATAGAGCGGGAGCAAAACTGGAGTATGATTGTGCTTTATTAATGTATTTATTACAAAGTATTAATCAAACCCATCAAAGTCATCATCCTCTGTTTCTGAATTAAACAGCTGCGCTAAATCAGACATGCCAGAAGTTTCCCTTCTTCGCTGTCAGTCACTTTCCGTGCAGCGCGCAGCTCCTCAGAAATAATGCCGGCTTTTTGCGAAAGCTTGAACAACAGAGCCAGCAGACACGTTAGTCCAAGCATCTACAATCCATCCGCCAACGGTGGCGTAACTGCCCGGCGCTGCCTTCCACTTACTCGGTGAAACTGTGCTCTCCGTCACTGCACATCCATCGCTCCACGCCCTTCGCAGGCCTTACTTTTGAACGGCAGCTTCACACGCGATGTCGGTAGAGTTTGAGAGTTCCTTTGTCAGACCTCGCGGAATAACAGCGAGCACAGCGTTTATTTGATTCACCATGTTTTCTCATCAGCTGTATGAGGACGGGCACGCAATGTAAGGTCACAGATTAGCGCTGCGATGGTGATGGAGCGGAAAAAACACCTGTTCTCCCTACATACACCTGCCTGGCTAATGCGCTTTCATCATCTCCTCATCCATCCAGCCTTTTTCATTTCACGTTAATATCATATGTCATCAGAGCGCTGTGTCTGTCTGTCTAGCTGTCAGCTCCCAGATCAGCTACTCTGATTGGTTGATCGCGGCGGCTGCCCAGCAGCAAAACTTAAATTTTTTCCATCTCGAAGGCAGCAGCAGCGCCGCTGGCGGCGCTTCCAGATGTTTAACGCCCCGACCTTTTGCTGCGCACCTATCTTGTAGCGTCAACCATTGACTTTGCATGTAAACTTCGCTGCTTCTGCTGCACCTGCCAGCGCCCCGCTCAACACCGATGTTGAGCGTGTTGAACCAGCGAGCACAGCATTAATTTAATTTCCTCATGTTTTTCTCATCAGCTGTGAGATGGGCACGCATGAGTTACATATTAACAGCCGTATGGTGATGAGTAGAAAAACCACCTGGTCTCCTACATCAGCCAATTTTCTTCATCATCTCCTCAACAGGTACCCTAAAAAGTCTAGAAAGTTTACAACACAATATAAGGCGCATTCTGCACGTGCTGGGCGACCGCACATTTTGAGGGAAAAGAAGACGTTTATGTAGTACAGAAAATACGGTAAATTATTTAATTTTACTTTGACCTTTACCCATTTTAAAGAATTTAGTCCAGTACAAACACTTAGGATATTCTACACACTGGATTTTTATTCAACAAGACAGTACAGAAAAACTGTTGTGGTAACCCAAACGCACAGAATACAGATCCCACATCTATCTCAACAATACCCTGTTTGTCAAATATTCTTTCGACTACAACCAGTTATAGCTTTCACATGGTCCCAGACCAACTTTTGATCAAAAGCTTTCAGGCCTACCCTTTAGCTGCGCAGATTCAGTCCTCAGCAAGAGTCGTCACCAGGATGTCCAGGGCAGGGCTGGACCAACCTATTGGCCCTGTCCAGCGAAGGGGGGATGGCTGTCGACAGTTTCTTTGCCTTGGTCCCGCACGGTCCTGAACAATTGGAGGGAATGGTGTGTGGCCTTGAGAGAGTAACAGACTGAATGAAAACTTTTTATAGTGTGTAAATAGGATAAATTAATATAAAATAGAAGAGAGATAAGAAATTTTCCGACAACAGTCCACCCTTTTGATTATAAAAGGATATTATCCATGTTTAATCGTTATTAGCTTGAAAGGGAAAATTTATGAATATTAAAAAAAACTAAGAAACTAAAAAATTGTGAGTATATTGTTAGATTCAAAAATTGTGAGTTCATATAGAACAAAAAATGAATCTGACACACAAAAGGATTTTCAAACACAGCTTCCTGCAGGAGGAGAAAGGCTGCCTGCCTCACATTTCAGCACCTTTCTGCCCCCCAACAGAACAGCAGAGTCTTTTAATAACAGAACATAAGCAAATGGGTGGGTTTTAGGCCAGAAGACCATGCAATGATTATCTAGTTGGATGCAGGTCATAAAACAGCATGACCCTGCTTTATGACCAACTGGCTGGAGGCAGGTCATAAAGTGAAATGATCCTGAAATGACCCTGTAATGTCTAATTGGCTGGAAGCAGGACTTCAATGTTTCATATGCAGACACTAACCTTATAATCGTCATTGAATAATCCTAACATATATGTAAAGAAAGCTAAAATCTAAGAAACTAAAAATTGTGAATATATATAAAGAAAGCTAAAAACTATAAAACTAAAATTGTGAATAAATGTAAAGAAAGCTAAGAACTACAAAACTAAATTAATAAAAAAAAATTATAAATCAAAAATCCACAACTGCAATAAGTCGGTTGACAATGCTAAATGATTATAATAGATGGAAAATTATAGAAAAGATTATGATAGCTAAAATATGTTGCCAATAAAAAGAGCCCTGGAATCAACATCCTAGTTGGCAAAATATTTACTGTTTTTCCGATGATGATACTTTATGGTAAAATATCTATTTGCTGAAATGTAAATGTTTAGTTCTTATCATTTTCAGTTACTGGAAAGAGAAAAGTTAAAATCAGTCAAAACAATAGACCCCTTCATGTCTACAAAGTGTAAGTCAAATTATTAATCTGAGTTTCATTAAAAGTAATAAAAGGATCAATCTCAATGCAAAATGTTAAAATCATAACACAAAGATGTTTAATGCAGATGACTATAGAAGTTCAGTTTCTTTCAGACCAGGGTCAGTCAAAGACACATTGAAAAGTTGGAGTATTTCACCCTCTTCCTCAATGGTAGCTGAGATGACCCGATCATCAGAGTTCATTCTCTAATCCAGAAATCTCTGCCACACACTGACCATCAGCCATCAGCTGCTCATCTAACACTTGGACTTTCTTTTGCCGGTCATGAAAAAGTAATATCAAACACTTTGATACTAAAAATTTTAATCTTTGATTAAAATACAACACATCCCAACACATTTCCCTTCTCATTCATGACTTGTATAATTAAATAATCAAAAAGAAAAGCCAAAGCTGATGTCAGACATCTTCAGGTGGGCATTTTCATCTTTCTGTTGATGTTGGTCCCTTATACAGGCGATATTTTGAACGAGGTTCAATGGGTGGTCTGCAGAGCAGCTTCATCCTCAACACATCAGGTGGACTACTGATGTGTTAATTAACCAATCAGAGGGGATTATTCTGGTCCTTTTATTCTGATTTTTTTTTTTTAAGCTTTTCCTGGTTCCTTCCTGATGAGCTCAGATGAGCTCTGATCACTTTCTTTTGATGACTTTGAGCCACACCTCCTCCTGCTGAAGGATGGAAGGATGGCTGGTGAGAAGGTCCTCCATCAGGGTCTCCAGGAACCTTGGTCCCAGGGAAAAAGATCTTGTATGTCAATTTAATGTGTCACCTGTCAGTCCCAGTCTGGCCAGAGGTCAGAGGTCAGGTCCGTTCTGTGGAGTCCAGGAACAGGTCGACCCGTCATGAGCTCATGGGGAGGAAAGCCTGGGAGGAAAACCAACATTTGGGAGTCAAAGTTACCGTAATGCTGAATTAAATATGAGCTGAGGGAAAGACAGATCCAGATGTTATCTTACCCTTTTAGCGCCCTGCACAAACAATAGTAGATCACCGAAAATAAGTTCATAGATAGCTTAAAAGAACTTTAGATTAAAATTTGATCTTTGTCAAAAAATTATTGAATTATTCCACAATTTCAAACTACCCAGTAAATGTACTTCCTTATATTCGGTACCCTTATCACTTCTGCACCTGCAGAAATCCCAAACAAACTCTCCTCAGCAGAGGGAGGACTGTGTGTGTCAGTGGACTGCAGCACAGCCTTCTGCTGCTTCCACTAGACATGATGTGTGTGGAAGAAGAAAATGGGCTTTCCATCCGATTTCAAGAACGATGTTTCCAAGGCGAAGCAAAATCAAAGAACCAGAAACAAGAGTTTCATGAGGTGAAGAAACACCAAACCAGGGGTGCAAGAAGCTGAACCATCAACAAACATCAACAAAGCTGGTTTTTCCCAAACGCACATCAGACAGTCAGGCTGAGGTGTTCAAACTTCATCCAGCAGTCTAGCAGTCGTTTCTGTCCTCTGCTGCTAAGAATTACCTTAATAGATCATTTTCCTTTATAAGGCCATTTTATTCCCATATTTATTTACTTTACTGGTTTAGTCATAATTTAGTATTTTATTTAGGTTGTTTATTTATTCTGCTCTCAATTACCAACCCAAATTCCACATGGACTGTTCCAGATGGAAAAATAAACAGCATCTATATGGATCCTTATCTAGTTTAGGTTTGCTGTTTTTCTCTTGTTTTTAAATTCTCTCCACCCTTTTTCTTCATCAGAACAAATAAAATATGTTCTGTTAAAGAAAAACCACAAAGTTTCAGTCAATTTAACCTCCAAATATATCTGAGCTATGGATTCATTGAGAATAGATCGTTTTAAAGCCTCCTTCATTCATCTTAATGTAGGAATTAAATCCTGTTATTTATATCCTTTATCACTGTAGTAATCATTATTATTAATGCTATCATTATTATTATTATTAAATAATGTTATTATCATCATTATTTTCAATTGAGTCATTTGAACACCGTATTATGGTGAACCAATAATATATGTTAAATAAATTTGCATATTTATTCCAGATCAACTTAAGATAGATTTACTTCTTAAGGAGAATTGTAAATAATTTAAAAGCAAATTTCCAATCAGCCTAATTTATTTTCATACAAGTTATTTGTGCTACACACATATAGATTTATTTACCCTTAAAGTTTAATCTAAACCTAAAGAATTAAGGTTAACAAATTAAACTTTAGCATTTAGCATTTAAATAATGACACAGTTTCTTGCTTATTTGAAGAAATGCCCAGTTATTATTAAACAAGCATAATCTGTTCATTTGATTTATTTATTTATTTTTTATCTGTCTCATTAAACTTTATTTGTTGTGATATTTGAACCTTTTATCAATCCCCTTTATTACCACTTTAAACAGCTGTGCATTATCTTTAACACATTTAACTCCTGCGCTTTGTTTTGAAAACAGGTTAGAGGGAAGAATGAGCCACAGAAACTAGAAACTGTCCTTATTTTACAGTTTAACCTTAATTATTCCCTCATTTCTATTTTCCCCAAGACAAAAATAACTAAACTATCATTTCACGAAATGGACAAACAATATACAATAGATAGAGTGGATTGAAAACGTTCGTCAAATACGGCACGATAAACATTAAACGAATGAAGAAAGCAGAAAACTCTTCGCAAAAATTGTGTCTGGTTTGGCGGGGCCCTTAGCCTGCCCTATCATCTTAACAATCCCTCCAGAATTCAATACAACGTAAAATGGATCGCCTTATTTTTACGAGAGGTATCTTTTAACCCTAAACAGTAAATCAGTTACTTATTCTCGCCAGGCCAACCACAGAGAATCCTTTTATGTTTAAAAGCGGCGGTTTCAAACCCACTCCCAGTTAGGATGTGTTTTTTGTTTTTTATAATCCTATGATTTAAACCGCTCCAGGTTCGAGGTTTTATTTATCGAAAGTCATACTTTGTTTTAAACGTGCCAAAAAAAAATATTATTATTATTTCCAATCCTCTCAGAAATATATGCAATTTTGATTTAAATCCTTCAGGAATTAATTACGATATTTTTGAAAATCTATAATATTAGTTAATAAACCTGATAGCCGAGATGGATTTTAGCCGTGATTCTTCCAAACCACACCGCATGCGTCAGTGTAAACTGTAAGGTGCGTTTGATTACGCAACCATCACGCCATGAAAATCTCTGATTTCATTGTTCATATATTTTAAAATGTGATGGCAGGTAAGTGTTACAATTATTTTTGGATGAAAGAAAAATCAATTTCTGAAGGCTTCTTTTCATTTTAGGTAAATCAATTATCAAACGAACATCTGGCCACATAACTGTTGTTTGTTTATACTTCGGCGTAGTCAGGAGTACGCGCCGCTTCTGCCTGAATGGAATCAGAGATATCCGGTTGCAGCAACACGAACAAAATCCGCGAAGAGATTGTGTTGGCCTGAGTGAAGGCGTAAAATAGAACCCAGGATTTAAAATCTCTAGTGCCAGAACTCACCGTTGGGGACCATGTTGACCTATTTCTGATTTGCTTTCATTCAGGTCCAAGGCGATGGTAGTTGCTGCTGAGTTTTTCTTTTACCAAAAAGATAATTTTGGTTTAGATACTTAAGGTTGGTTCTGCTTAATTTGATCAGTAAAATGATTATACTGACTCTAAAACATTAATCTTTAGTTAAAGCTAACCAGGCCGCGTACATTATCACCCTTCATATTAGACATTTTCCCACAGATAAAGTCATGTCAAGAAAGTCAGTCTGTCAGCAAGTATTTTCTTCATTGTAAGATGCAGAAAGGAATCTAACAAGAGAAAGTTATAAAGCTTTTCTTAAATAGTTGGAAGTCTATGGAAATGGAATATAAATGAAAATAAAATAAAAATAAAATATATAATCAATCACTTTACCCTTTACTGATTGCTGCCACTAGGCGTTTTCAGTCCTGGAGCTCCGCCACCTCAGTCCAAAAAGGTTAGCCACTTCTCAAACAAAAACAAATAATTAAATAATTAAAAAATAATTTAGCGCCGGAGAGAAGGAAAGCCTTATTTTTGATGCACCTCCTCCTTGTTTCCCCACAAAAAAAAAATGTCCCCAGTGTCTCTGTCCTCATGGTTCTTGCACACATACACATTGGGGAGCAAGTTGCAGCTCAGGTGAGTTATTAGGGTCAGAGGTTCAGAGCAGATGAAAATCCTTTTGTCTTGTTTTCCCCAGATTTTAACTCATCATTTCCATCCGGTTGCTGTGACGGCGTGTGTGCGTAAAGGCATGGGGGGGGGTTGATGCCTGAAGCAGGCTGCCTTTCTCCGGCGGGCTGATGGGAAGGGGGGCAACTCCCTCCAGGTCTGAATTCCACAAGGAGAAGCTCAGTTTAGGGAGTCCATGTTTAAAGGTCAGGGAGTAAAAAAAAAAATGGTTAGTTTAAGGAAGAGTTTCAATGTTTCAAATGAATAATAATAAAAATAATAATATAAAGTTGTTCATCTTTACCATATAAAAGAAGAAGCCTTTTTCAGGAAAGGAATGTTGTCTTGTCAGTCGCCCTACTTAAGCCTCTAACGGGGTATTGAGGCTGGAAGACTGTTTCCTCCAGGTGGTACCTGACACTTCTGACAATCGCTGTCCTCAGAAAAAATCATCAGTCAAAGAGAATCCTGCTGACAAGTATTCAACTATTCATCCTAGTTAATAAACTGAGATGGATGGATTTCACTCAGTCAGCACATTTATTCATCTCTTTGCAAAGAGAGAACAGTTCATCATACAGCCCTAATGGCACAGCGTTCTGCTCTGTTCTAATCTGGACAGCGTTCGTCCCTCCTTACTTACAACCATGGAAAGCAGTTAGAGTCATAACAAATTACACACACTTTGGTTAACAGTAATATGTTATGAATAAACCTTGAGAAAGAACCTGATTTGTTAAGGGAAGAAGCTATGTCTGGTCCACAAACACCAGCAGCAGAGAATGGTGTGGCCTTGAGAGAGAAACAGACTGAATGAAAATTTTTATAGTGAGTAAATAGGATAAATTAATATAAAATAGAAGAGAGATAAAACTTTTCCGACAACAGCTGGCTATATCGTCAAGGTGTGACAATGGTATTAATCCATGTGAAAGCTGAAACAAGAGCTATCGACTGAGAAACAGGACTACACTGAAAAACAGGCCAAGCTCCAACATCTAGAAACAAAGGTGTTGATGGCAGCAGCACAGCTGATATTTCTCTCCAGGATGGAGTCACAGCACAAACAGGAACAGACCAGATGAAGCTACTATGAGAAAAAGCAGAGAGAGCAGAACGTTAGAGATTGAACTAACAGACTCTGCAGAGTGGGAGAATAGAGATAGAATGAAGCAGAATGATGGAAAAGGGGTCCCTATGTCCTCCAGCAGTCTAAGCCTATAGCAGCATAGATGGGAGTGGTGTCCTAGTGGTTAGGGCATAGAGCTATGAATCCAGAAGTTCTGAGTTGGAGCCCCATTCATACAGACTGCCACTCTGGGTCCCTGAGCAAGAGACCCTTAACCTGCTCACTGGCTCCCTGTGTGCTGTGGCAATGGTAACTCCACTGCTCCCCAAGGAGTGAGGTTAAATGCAGAGAGAGAATTCTCCAATGTGAGATCAATAAAGTTCTATTATCATAACTATAGAGATAGCTCAGGATAGCTCACATGAGCCACTCTAACTAGAAGCTTTATCAAAAAGGAAAGTTTTAAGCCTTAAAAGTATATACCCTTATATGTAGATGTACTTATTTACTCATGTAAATGCTAAAAGCTTATCTCCCTTTTTATAAACATCCAAATATTTTCTTTACATTATATCATAATGTTTTCCTCTCTGAATGCCTGTTTCTCCTGATGTTAATTTCTGAATCGAGTGTCTCACTGAACTTTCATTATGATTCATAATTCAGACAGAGAGTCTGGTTTCATTTTTATTAGGCCATCTAGCCTGTTTCTCTTCTACTCTTCAGTTCTGAATACTCTTAGATGGTTAGTTCATGTTTAACACGCATTCCCTAAGCTAACTTTATATTTATTATGTTTTAATTATGTGTTCAAGCTGGTCTGCTGGAATAAAAGTTTAACTGACACTTTCATCTTTATTTGATCAGAATCAAAACATGTTTGAAACTTGCCTGGATTCTCTGGAAGGTGAGTCATAGTTGGGAAGAGGTGTGTACAAAACACTGCCTGATTATTATGGCTGCGGTTTTCATTAGTTCTCTCAGAAGGTTGGACTTCATTGCTCTGCAGGGCGTAAACCTTCACAGGATTAACTGAACTCCACTAACTTTAGGCCTAAATTAACAAGATTTACCCACCAGCCTGATAATGGTGGGAAAGCAATTAGATCATTTAAAAATCAACATAAAGTTGCTAAAAGAAAAGAGCCCTTAACTTATCGCACAAAACGGCGAGCGGTGGGCAGTTTGGAGCTGCTGTAAACAGATGTTGAGCGTATATGGTATGGCTTTATCCAAATTGTTTGGAATAAAATAAAAGCTCAAAATGACAAGATCGGTTTACAAGCCGGGGCTCTCTGATGGAGAAGGTTTAGTTAACTACTGATTCAGTCCGAGTATTAAAGTTAAGATTACTGTTCAGTCTAACAGCAGGTGTGCAGCAGTACTGAACTGAAGGACCAAGGTCTGCGCGGATGTTGAAGACATCACTGGATATTAATCACTGCACAATGATTACAGCAGCCACACCAATCCTTCTGATGATCTCCCATCACTTCTGCACAGGACCCCAAGACACGTGGACTTATCCACTGAAGAGGGAATGCCAATGCTTCATGGTTAGAAACATTGAAGAGCTGATCTTCATCCAGGTCATTTCTCAAAGTGCATAACTGTGGTTCAAGTAATGATGGAGCTAGCAGAGCTATTTCAAATGCAAAAAGCAGAGATGAAGAGAGACAGATAGGATTTATTGCAGATTTAATTTAGAGGTAGATAGCCACAGAAGCACAAATTCAGAAGTAAAAAAACAGGGAACCAAAAACTAGAGACACCAGGGAGAACTGTACATGAGGGCTCTGTTCAGTAAACCCAGGACGTGTCCTCCAAGGACGCTGCCTACCTAGACTGATCCTTCGGTCCTTGAAAATAAGGAGACCGGAAGAGTTTAGGCTGTGAATTAATTCAGGTCTACCCTTCGGATGGTTGCTTAGAAGCAACCAGAAACGCTGACACACTTAGCAACCGGAAAAGAATGAATACACACAAACTGTTTATTTTTTTTTATTGTGAAGGAACAAAGACTACACTCACAAGAACTAGAATGGAATAAAATGTTCCAACCAATCGGAGCAGGAACAAATCAAATCAAAATGTAATGTGATAGAAACTCCAGTCAGTTAAATAACCCTGCTGCTGTCATTCTGCACATCTCTGATGTTGCTGCTATTTCAAAATATCCATTACTGCAAAATGTCCATTAGTTGCATATTGGTTATTTATTCTCCAGTTTTATATTGTTAAAACACTTTACAGAATTTTATATTGTTTATATTTCTTAATCCCCCTTCCCCTATTATGTTATTCTATACATTTTTCTAAGGTCCTCATTTCTCTAGGTGGACCATTTTCACATCTTTTCTGTTTGCTGTAAATTTCCCCATTGTGGGACAATAAAGGGATTTTCTATTCTATTCTATAAAGGGTTGGGTAGAAATATATAAGTAAATCTAAAACAATGTATTTTATAAAAATATATCTGCAAAATCTCTAATATTCAACAACAAAAAAATACGTAGTTAAGCATATTGTGCAAAACAGCAATAAAAAGATAAAAATCAGATTTATAGTCCCCCCCCCCCTGCAGATATATTAGAATCTGTCCTTTAATTCCAGCCAAACTCATTTACACAGTAACAGATTAAACCTTTAGATAAACCAAAACATTACCTCCACATACTCCGGACCCACAACTAAACAACTATTTTTCATTAATCTTCAGACGGAGCTATTAACTGACTTGTATTATATTTAAACTGAACTTCCAATTTCACCTCCACTGTTCGGGTGCGCCAAGTAACCTTTACTCTGGATCAGAGCTTGCTTGGTCTCGCAGAATGAATCCTGGATATCCAAGAATATCGAGGATACATCAGACCCGCCCTTCAAATCGGGCAAAAAGAAGGACGCATTTTAAGTACGCATAATCCAGGACTCTTGAATCCGACTTCAGACCCCTCGCTAGCGCCACGCTATGACGTAATCGGCCTTCGAATCCTGTCCTCTAAGGATGCGCCCTAGGTTTTCGAACAACAGAGCCGAAGAGGAGTGAGGAGGATCCAGGAACTGCAGAGGAGGTGAGTATATATGGGAGAGAGAACAATGAATGGAGTGATCAGCTAACTGGGAGCAGGTGCGGACAGAGGCAGCTAAAGGGGAAGGGGAGGGGCAACATACAGAGCTGAACTAAAACTAAAAAAGAATTTAAAATGAAGCAAAAGGGAAACAAGACCAATAACTAGAAAACAAAGAATGATCGAATGGAAACCAGAGGATAGGGGACTGGAGTATCCAGCCAATCAGATCCAACACATTAGAAACTCCCCCTGACTAACAGAAACCTTCACCAAACAGAGCATGGTCCCAGCAGAGGGTGAGTCATTTTTCTATGAGCGTAGACAGATGAGGAGAGGGGGTTGTTTTTTTGGACCCTGTGCTGCGTTCAAGAGCTCTCAAATATCCCCAAATAACCAAAAATCACAGGACAGTAGATGCATCTGTTCGTGGTGCTTGTGGGACTCCAGCAAGGCTGGCCTCTTTACTAGTCCATTGATAACTTCTAAGTGAGTCTTTGTCTCTGGGAGCCCCATTGGATCTCACCTTGTTGTTTTTTTGTCTTTGCACCGACTGAGAAAGATGGGGAAGATCATCAAACTGGATGTGTTTGGCCTCCACCACCAGGTCTGCCCCCTGGCCCTTCCAAACTGGATGGTTTGAGGCCTTTCACACTGGAAGCAGGGGCTTGCTAACTGGATGTTTAGGACCTTCTCCCCTGAAAGGATTGTTTCGAACTCACACTGAGCAGGGGATAACTATCCACAATGAACCATTCGGCACTTCAGAAATTGCAGTGCAGTCAGCTCCATCGCCATAAAGGAAACTGCTAAATCAAAACCCTGAGTAAACCCTGCGTCCGCCCCTCCAACGTGTCAACCAAGTTCTGCAGTTCAACCCACGCTTTGACTGGACCGGGAAGGACACCTGTTTCTGGAAAACGTGCGTGAGTCCCGCTCTTCTTCTTCAGTTTTGTTTTGCAAGCTGTTCGTTTCCACCGTTTCCTCGGAATCCAAACTCAGAACTTCCTTCTCACGCGTCCAGTTCGGTTCACCAGCGTTCTGAGTAACACGGATCCAACTCATCGAGCTTTCAATAAACCTGTTAAATCTTTGCTTTGGTTCTCTGGTGGTTTCCTGCATGTGGGTCAGATCCCTTTGAAGAACATGACATCTTCAGTCTGAAACCATGGATCTTAAGCGGAAAAAAAGGGAAATTTCCTCAGGTCAATATTTTTTTGGTCCATGGTGAAGGGGAATTGAGTGGGAGATCCACAAGATGGATTTGTGTGGCTTGGTGCAACAAAACATGTGGTACATTAATGGGCCGCTCTGGTGTGCAGGGGAAAGGGCCGAGCCAAAAGCAAAAGCTTAATACTTATCAGTGTAGGGGGTGGTAAAATATCTCATTTAATCAGATATTATTTCAGCAGTTATATACTGTTTATGACACACAGTCCTACTAACTGTGTGTTAGAACAATAGATGAAAAGAGTGATTGGAGCACTAATCATGGTCAAACAGTTATTTCTGCACATACATGGAATAAATTCACCACAAATTCTGTTCAAAATATAAGATTTTATTAACAAAAATCTTTCAGCTCCAAGTCAAACGCATATTTCAGTTTAACACTCTCAACTAAGACTAGTAAAACTCAACTAAACTAACTACTATATGTACAAAGAGGAAGGGGAAAACGGTTGAAAAACATATTACAGTTTAAGATGGATTCTGTGTTTGAAACCAAAGCAAAGTTTATCTGGAAGAATCTGGGATATACGATCAAATTAGCTTTTCACTAATTTTAAAGAAATTGGAATGTTTTCAGACCAATTCACAATGCAAATCCATGAGGTAAATAAAACATTATTTTGGTCAAATAATGTTTTATTGAATGATTTGCTTAATCAAGAACCAATAACCTTTAGTTAAATGATTCTTTAATCTCTTTGAAATAGCTAGCAGCGAATAGACATCAGGTTTCCACTAAATGACTCTTGGTCAGACTTGGTAATGGAAATGTAATGAACATCTGAGGAACACATGAACACTAATGTTATATCAGTGTTTAAATCCTTAGTGAATAAAGCTTGTCTAAGCTTTAGCAACAACTCAACACATATTCCTGTAGCATAGCGTAGCATGCAGTCTATTCTTTAGCATCAATTAGCGTTGTCTTTACTCGGCAGTAAACACACGATATGATTAGCATCATCACAAGACACATTGCTTTTTCTGTCCCTAATCATGCCAGACCTGCAAACCTTTTCCATGTCCATTTGGAAAGCTTGAGTTTCATCCAGTTTTGCAGCTCTGCAGTCAGGGATTCTTTGTCTCAGTCTCACAGCAGGGGTCCTCTCAGTCTCACCCCCAAGGATATGGTTCTCATCCAGTTTGGCTCCCTTAGTTCTGAAACTCAAAATGTTGCAAAAAGTTCTGTTTGCAGCAGTTTGGTTCTGGAAGGGTTCTGACTCTATCCTTGATGGTTCTGGGGATCTGGTTCCTCTGGGACCCCATCTCCCACTGTGGGCCACAGTGGGCCAGAGCTTTGAGCGCAGGAGCAGAAGGGAGCAAAAGAGAGAAAGCAGGCAGAATCCTGTGTGTTTGTTTTCAAGCTCCCTGTCCTCACAGGGAGGGGGTAGGTTTTCACACCTCTGTGATCTCCATGTGACTGCTTTGGCTGAAAAGGGGCTGCAGAAGTCTCCCAGCTGTTATTCACCAAAGTCAGAAAGCTTTTCTTTCTGGTCATCCTATCAGGATGAAATATGGATACTGCTTCCCAATGCCCAAAAAGTATGATCATGGCATATGGCACAACAGTTCCCCTTTGGATCTGGAAATAAGATATTTGTGCTCTTTGTTTTCAGATCACAAATAGGTCCATAGCCATGATATCTGAGCGGTGATGAGTCAGGTTCCTGTTGGCAGGAAGAAAGTTCATTTAGGGTTCATATCTTCCAGTGTTTGTCCCTGATGATTTGCTTTGCAGTCTGGTGAAGCTGGCCCTATCTATCATAAAAACAGTTCATTTTCCAGAGGTTTTGCGTCTGGTTGAAGCAGGTCTGGCAGGAAAGTCTGACCCTGATACACAAATATATACATTCCAAACTAAATTTCCTAACACCTTCATGATGCTGTTGTTCAACCTTCATCATTTCTCAAGTTGTGAAACAAAAGAAAGAAAGGATTAAACAGGTTAAAGTATGTTAGAAATGATCAGGAACTATCATATTCTTGGATATGATAAGTTTTACCATTAGCTTGGAATTGTGGTACTTTGTGATTGGCCAGAGAAGCCAGTAGCTCTGTAAGAACTGTTTTGCAGATCTGTTCTAAGTTTTCTTTTGTTGTTTTTTCTGTAGCTTGTTGATACCCCCCTTTACCAGTGTAAACCTTTGGTTTTGCATTGTGATTTGAAGGCTTATGACCTTTATCTGGGGGTTCTGGTTTTCGTTCTCTCAAGTCATTAATTCCTTCATCCTGGTGAACCACCAGGGAACTGAATCTGTGTCTGTTTCTGGTCCTGTTCTGTGTTTGAAGGTTAAAGACTCTAAGCTTGCTTTGAAATCTATCTGATTTGAGACGTATTTCCCAAACAAGCTGAGCATATCTGCGAGTTTCCTGCATAGAAAGGTTCTCTATCCTGCAATGCATTGCTACATCATATCGTACACTTTCATGTAGATTTTGGATGAACAATGCTTTAAATGTGTGATCCTCTTCGTCAATATCTGGAGAACTGCAGCCCTCAAAATAAACCTGTCTCAAGTGAAAGTAATATTCTCTGGGTGTTTCATGTTCTCCTTGGAGAACTAAAGATGCCTCAAGCGTTGCTAACGCCGGATCTCTGTAACCAAAATATTCTTCTCTTAAGGTTTGACAAGGAGCTGAATAACTTTCTCTGGTTTTTGGAGGAAGAGATTTTATGAAAACATGGACGCTTCTAGCTGTTGTTTTCCAAATCAGCTTAAATTTCTCACGAGAAGAAGGAAATGGCAAGTCTTTTAGACAGTGCTCAACTTCTTGCAGATAATCAGCTATGTTTGAGTGTTGATTTTCTGGGTCAAAAATATCAATGTCTTTGGCCAAGGATTCAATTTGTTGAATTCTATGGTCGCCCGGTGGGCCTGGCCCATCCGGAAGTTGGTTATGCTCATTAAGTGTTGGGGGGTTTTGAGCTAACCTTTGATGACACAAGGGAGACTGGTTCTCCTTGGAGTCAGTCAATCTTTGCTCATTTCCTCATATGTTGTCCTGCCATCTGGATAAGGACCCGAAGAACCAGATCTTGGATCCAAGCTTCCACTACAGGGAGGCTGGGCTCTCCCTTATAGAGAGGGGGAGGAGCTGGGTCATCAGAGTAGAGCTCCTGCTCCTCCACATCCAGAGGAGTCAGCTGAGGTGGCTGGGCCATCTGTACCTGATGTCTCCTGGACGCCTCCTTCACACCTGTCCCTGTGGAAGGAGGCTCCTGGAACACCTCAGGCTTCCTGCAGCAGAGCTGGAAGAGGAGTCTGGGTGCTAGGGGGAGGTCCAGGAATCTCTGCTGGCACGGTTGCCTTGGCAACCGGGGCCTATGTAAGAGGAAAATTATCAAAAATGACAAGGAAAATAGGAATAGTTTTTAGAATACCAGAATTCAATATAAAAATAGTAAAAGGAATTTCAGATGGATTATCAGGATAAACAGGGGAAATGTTGGCAATAATATTAGCTTTACAGTCGGCAGAAGACATAAAACCATTAATAACAGTAATTTGTTCAGATTTAAGCTCTGCATTATTAACTGAGGCCAACTCTAAACCAGAGGGCAGATAAAATGGCAAAGAGAGATATTTATAATCCTGTTAGATTTTCAGTTAAAACAAGTAAATCAGAGGGAAAGATTTTTATAAAAGAAAAACTGATGGAAAAATGGCAAAAAGGTGGCATGAAGAAAAAACAGGAAGAAGTTTTTATAAAACTCAGAAGATAATAAGAAAAAGAAGAAATGGAAGCAGAATAGAAAGGAGGAGGGAGAGATAACGAGGTTAAGATTTGGGCAAACAGGACTTAATTAAACACTTTTCTAAAATCAAAAGCAAACTACTGGAAAATTTAATTACTGTGGAAAATATGAAACAATAGAACATTTTATACTGGAATGTCATCAACATGAAAGAGAGAGAAGATCTATGAGGAGAGAGTTTGAATGAAAAGATTCATTTATTAGATATTTTGAGGAAGAATTTGGAGAGTAAACATATACAAATAATTATTCCATTTTTAAAGAAAAAAAAAATATTTCATAGAATTTGATTATAGAGATGGTGAATGTGTGCATGAGTTAGATGGGTAGAACAATAAGTATGTCATTTTTTTTTTCTTAGAAATTATAAATATGTTTATTAGTAGATAGTCCATCACTAACTACACTCCATACCAGTAAGTGCCAATAAATCCAAGAAGAAGAAGAATCAGCTGTGCTAAAGCAGAGAAACCTCTAAAACCTGCAGGCCAGCGGCCCTCCAGGACCCACTTTGGGGATCCCTGTTTTAGATCATAAAGTAAATCAGCTTTCTAATTTCAAGGCCCTTAAATCCTTTTGACTGCTTTATAAACCACCTTCACTTTCTGCCCTGATCACTCAGGCAGGTTGCAGTTCATGGTCTGTTTTAGGGCCTCAGAAAGATTAGAACAGCAGTGGAAAAATAATGTCTTTATCCTGCATAATGAGTCTTTATCTGGAACATATTAAAACACAGAGTGTTGGTTATAAAAAGCTGATGTGGTCTCGGTGGAATTTGGCTGTCGGCTGTTATGGATCCTCCGTGTTTCAGCCTGTGTGATGGGAACCTGTAATTGGCTGACTTCTAAAGAAGTCACGAACTGGCAGGTTAGTTGTTTTCTGCCACGCCAGCCTCAGGTAACCCCACATCGTAGGGGTGGGACGACTCTTTGCTGGTGTGTGTGATTCTGTCCAATGTTTTAAAGCCTCCTTCCTGAAACTGTTCAGACCAGACAAGGAAAAAGTGCAACAGGACTGAGTTTGTATTCTGAAACCACTGGACTTTTCTGGGTGACTATGACCCGACGGAGCATGTCCTTTCTGCTGTTAATTCTGTTTGGGGTGAGTCCATATAAGTTTTTGTTTTTGTTTAAAACTATTTTTTGAGACAAAATCCCCTTTCCCTCATGTAAAAAATTGCATGTTTAGTTAGAGAGCGCTGGGTGTGGCCGGCTTCTTTACTGAGCCGATCTTCCACACGCAAGACTCCATCTTCCAGCCTTGGACACAACTTGTACAGGTGGCTACTTTTCTTTACATTTTGTCCTTTTTACAGACTTGAAAACTCATCTGAAAGCTTTCTTCTCTGGCAAAACTGGATAATGGCTATCTCAGCCTTATCAATGTCCTCCACTGTAAGACATCCTTGGATAGCTGTGCGTTTGAACGTGCATATTTCCTTTTCCATCATTCTGTGCTGCTGCATGTTCACTTCATTCTGATTGGCTGTAAGCTCTTTCCTCTTCTTGAAGAAGGTACAAAGCCATTCTTTGTATTTCAGCCACCATGCCACAGCTTTCTTTAACCGTATCCAAGAGGAATAGTGATGGATCAAGTAAGTGGTAGAATCCTCAACTTGTACAGCATTAAAAACAGCACTTTTCTTCACCTGTGGATCATCCTGGGAGATATGGTTTACAGGCTCAGGGTTCACAGGCCAGTCTGTTTCAGGTTGGCAAAGAAAAGAAGGTCCCCTTAACCAGATTTTGTCTTTCAAAAGTGCCTCAACTTTGACCCCTCTAGATGCTACATCTGCTAGATTTGAAGCTGTATCCACATACTTCCACTGAGCAGGGTCAGATGATTTCAGTATTTCTGAAACACAACTTGCAACAAACACCTTGTATCTTGAGCTCTCATTTTTTATTTATTTTTCAAAAAGTATTTTGAACTCATCTATGTTTTCTCCTGTTTATTTTATGGACCTTAAATATCTATAATCCGCCCTCCTGTGGAAAACTTTTAGGCTGCGTCTGGTCTGTAGATAATTGAAGATCTGATTTACTCAGTTCATCCAAGTCTGCATACGAATTGGTCAATTTGCCTAGGGGGATTAAGGGATTATATGGTGGTGGTCTATTTTTTTCAGTCGCTACCATAGTTTGCTTGACTAAAGTAGTTTTCTGACGGGTTATTTGTTTATTTTTTTTTTTTGTTTCGAACCTAATATTGTTGGAGACCAAGCAGAATGTGGAGGAAGGCTGCCAGCTGCAGTCGCTGCTCCACTGACCGCCCCCCATCCCCCGTTCCTGCAGATTCAAGCTGTCTCGCTCTACAAGGGGTTTCATTATCTTCTGGACGCACAAACAACTTAAAAGACCCACAAACATAACTTTAAAGACGGACAAACATAACATGAAATCTATTTATTGAATTTTTTATATTAACTTTGTATCTACTCTGCGCCTGTGTTATACCAACACCCCGCTATTTGGGGCTCATTTATTTATTTATTTACACTAGTGCTTATTTCTAGCTGGGTAACAACGTTTCTTCATCGATCTACCTTCCACACACCATCTATTTCATACCTTTCCTTCCACTTCTGCAAGTATTTTAAATTACTTGGATCAATCTGACACACACTTTTCATCCCCTTTATGATCTTCCCTTTACTCTTTCCTCAACCCATCTTTTTTAATTCTATTAACTCCCTTGCACTCTTTAGTTATTTTATCCTTAAGTTCTATTATTTTTTGGGAATTGAGGCGTCCCTCAAACCCATATTTTTTAATTCATCTATTTAAGTGTTAATTTTTGGTGGGATCCTGCGCTTCTACAAACTTCCAATCGTAGATTTTAAACTATCCCTGAATTTACCTTGACCTTTACCCATTTTAAAGAATTTAGTCCAGTACAAACACCTAGGGTATTCTAAGCACTGGGGGTGGGGTGCTGTTGGGCGGGGGGCTGGGAATACGATCAAGTAAAATGATACCACTGGCAAAAAATCAATGCAAAAAACATAAAAATAAAACAACAAGCCGCTCCCATCTAGGCATAATTGGAGAAAATAACAAAGTGCTGCTCCGTAGCTTTGTTTTGGTCACTGTAGCCGCAGAAAATCCCGCCTCACAAAGATACGATGTTATAGATAGGACGAGTCTTGAACTGAATTAACCTGTGTCAAGATGCACAGATGCACCGACTGATGTAATTGGGAGAGAATACCGCAATTTTTTATATTTTTCAAAATAAAACATCACTCAAACTCTGATCGTCGATAAATTATATATATATATATATATATATATATATATATATATATATATATATATATATATATATATATATAGTGGCTGTCTGGGGGATTTGGGGATCAAACCCCCAATCTCAGGATTCAAAGCCCCTTCCCTTTTTCCCACGGAAAATATATATATATATATAAATAAATATATATTGAACTGAACTTCAACAGCTTCAACAGCTTAAACTTTGACTGAACCCTGAGATTTAGAGCAGCGGTCCCCAACCACCGGGCCGTGGACCAGTACCGGTCCGTGGGTACTGGAGTAAATTCTGGATGCTACCCACTCAGGACACTTGGAATACATTGGACAAGCAGTATGGAGGAATATTGACACGTTTTTTTGTGGACTTTTATGGACCTTTCTTGCCTCGGGCGCCATAGACGTCCGTTATTTGAATGTCAGCAGACAGCAAGAAGCCTCCCAGATCTCCAGATGCATTTGAGATAATCAAAAAAGTACTCCAGAGTGTTGTTCAGCATGGGGGTGAGTAGAAAATGAAGGCTAATCATGTTTTGGGTGTACTATTCCTTTAAACATTAATATTGTTACTGATAGGCTGGAATCCAGGATGCTTTAGTTTTCTTTATTAGCACCAGAAATAGTTATGACAGCGCAGCAAGGATGATTGTATTCTGTGTTCACTTGTATATGCTGTTCACTTCCTGTTTGGATTAACTGACTGTGCAGCTGTTCAGAGGATCTCCATCTGAAGTTAAGTTATTTTCTCTGTGATATCTCTGTATCTAAGTAACTCTAACTGACTACTTTAAAACATAGCACCTTCTGCTGCACTTTTCTACTGAGCACTTGTCAGTTTCACACGGTTTTATTTCTGATAGCAAGAAGTAGCTAGCCTAGGCTAGCGCTAGCTTAGCATTGCTATGGCTCTCTCTCTCCCTCCCTTGACTCTTTTCCAACTCTTCCCCTTCTTCCTCTCTCCTGCTCTCTGTGTCAGATGTTCAGTTATTCCTCTGCCTCCTTTAGTGATAATGGGATGTGTAATAAGTGTAGTATTTTTGTAGCTTTGGAGGCGTAGGGTGTCAGAGTTAGAATCCAGGCTTCAGGCTGTTGAACATCCAGGAGTTAAAGTAGGCCCCCACGTAGCTGTCTTCAAAAAGTGCGCCTGAGCAGCCAGGGCGATTGGGTAACTGTACGCAGAAAGCGTAGTCGTGGATCTCGCCCACTGGTCACCACCAACCCGCTTCACGCTTCTAACCGGTTTTCTCCCCACTCAGTGACACACCCACTGAGAAGCTCCACTCTGGTGATTGGCAGCTCCATAGTCAGAAACGTGGCATTAGAGACACCAGGGACCATAGTCAAATGTTTGCCGGGGCCAGAACGGGCCACATCAAATCCTACCTGAAACTACTGGCTAAGGATAAGGTTAAATACAGTAAGATTGTTATTCACGCTGGTGGTAATGACACCCGGTTACGCCGATCGGAGGTCACAAAATTAGTGTTGCTTCTGCGTGTGTGTAAGTTTGCCAAAAAATGTCGGACTCCGTACTTTCTCTGGTCCCTCCCCTGATCTGACCAGTGATGCGATGACATGTTTAGCCGCGATGTCGCCATTCAACCGCTGGTTGTCCTAGGGTGGTGCCCTGAAAAACAACGTGGGCTACATTAATAATTGGCAATCCTTTTGGGGAAAGCCTGGTCTGATTCGGAGAGACGGCATCCATCCCACTTTGGATGGTGCAGCTCTTCTTTCTAGGAATCTGGCCACATTTATTAGTCCTCCAAAACCCTGACCACCCAGGGTGCAGACCAGGAAGCAGAGTTGTAGTTTAACACACATCTCTGCAGCTTCTCTACTGTTACCCACTCTTTACTCCATCCAGACAGTGTCTTGCCCACGACCAAAATCTAATAAATTAGCAAAGATTCCCCAAAGGAGTAAATCATGATAATCTAATTAAAATCAAAATAACTCCAATTGGGGAAAAGTTAAAACAATTAAATGCGGTCTGTTTAACATAAGATCGCTTTCCTCTAAAAGTCTGCTAGTTAATGACTTGATTTGTGATAATCTGATTGACTTGTTTTGCCTTACAGAAACCTTGGCTGCAGCAAGAGGATTATGTGAGCATAAATGAGGCAACTCCTTCAAGCTATTTAAATTTTCACATCCCCAGAAGTTCTGGGCTTAGGAGGAGGAGTAGCAACAATCTTCCAGTCTGACTTACTGATTACTCCCAAAACAGTTAATACCTACAACTTTTGAACATTTAACCCTTAATTTCCCTGATCCAAATTTCAAGGCAAGAAAACCTCTCTTCTTTTTGTAACTTTGTATCGCCCACCACTGGTCCCTACTCTGAATTTTTAGATGAGTTTTCAGATGAGTTCCTTTCTGATTTGGTATTAAATACTGACAGGGTCATCATAGTGGGAGATTTTAACATCCATGCTGACATTGAAGGCGTTATAGCTTAAGAGCAGCCTTTAATGCTATCTTAGACACTATTGGCTTTGTTCAAAATGTGAATAGTCCCACGCATTCTCATCTTCATACTTTGGATCTTGTGCTGACATACGGCATAGAATGTGAAGAAATAACAGTATTTCCTCACAACCCTGTCCTCTCTGACCACTTTCTAATAACCTTCAGGATTACTATTTTAACAGAGTTCTCCTCCCCCAAAAGAAGGTTCAATTTTAGTAGATCTATTATCAGATAGTGCAGTTATAAATTTTAAAGAATCTGCTTCACTTTTCTCTCCTCTGTGTCACTGAGCAGTGCTGCAGAGTGCAAAAAGCTTAGCTTATTCCCCTCTCACAGGTTGATGATTTTGTTGATGGGGTTGCTAGTTCTCTCGCGTATTGCCTTAGACAACGCAGAAAGCTCCTTTGAAAATGAAAACCGTTAAAAATAGAAAGCTTGCTCCTTGGTTTAATGCAGAGCTGCGTACTTTGAAGCAAAATGCTAGGAAACTGGAGAGAAAATATCGCTCCACAGGCCTGGGCGAGAGTCCTTCCTAGTCTGGAAAAATGGTTTACTGCTGTATAAGAGGACCCTTTGTAAAGCAAGAGCAGCATACTTCTCCTCATTAATAGAGGAGAATAAGAATAATCCTAGATTTCTTTTTAATACAGTTGCCAAACTCACCCAGAGCCATAGCTCTGCTGAACCGCCCATTCCACCTGCTCTTAGCAGCAATGATTTTATGGGATTCTTTATAAATAAGATTGATCTTATTAAAAATAAGATCATAAGCACTCCTCTATCCGCGATTGTACCTGAGGTAGTCATGGAATCTGAACCGGGTTTAGACTGCTTTGATCCAGTTGAACTCTCTGAATTAGCAAAATTATTGTCTTCATCTAAGCCTTCAACTTGTATGTTAGATCCAGTTCCAACCAGGTTATTTAAGGAGGTATTCCCTTTGATCTCCTCCTCCATTTTAGATGTGATTAATCTATCTCTGTTACAGGGATATGTACCTAAAGCTTTTAAGGTTGCTGTAATTAAACCTCTGCTTAAGAAACCGCCTCTTGACCCAGATGACTTGGTCAATTATAGACCTATATCCAATCTTCCTTTCTTATCCAAAATTTTTGAGAAAGTAGTTGCCAAACAAGTTTGCGATCACTTCCACCATAATGAACTTTTTGAAGAGTTTCAGTCTGGCTTTAGAGCTCATCATAGCACTGAAACAGCTCTGGTGAAAGTCACTAATGATATTCTCATGGCCTCAGATAATGGACTTGTATCTGTGCTCGTCCTGTTGGATCTTAGTGCTGCATTTGATACAGTTGACCATAATATTCTTTTAGAAAGACTTGAATATTTTGTTGGAATTAAAGGAACAGCACTAGACTGGTTTAAATCTTATCTATCTGATCGAATTCAGTTTGTTCATGTTAATGATAGATCTTCAACATGCTCAAAGGTTACCTGTGGAGTACCACAGGGATCAGTGCTAGGACCAATTCTCTTTACTTTATACATGCTCCCAATTGGTAGAATTATTAGACAGCATGGGATTAATTTCCACTGTTATGTTGATGATACCCAGCTATATCTGTCTATAAATCCAGATGAAGCTAACCCATTACATAGATTACAGGCATGTCTTGAAGACATAAAAACCTGGATGACTCTTAACTTTCTGCTTCTGAATGCAGACAAAACAGAAGTTATAGTCTTTGGACCAGAGTCTCTGAAAAAGAAACTGATTAGCCAGTCACTTCATTTGGATGGGATTAAACTGATTTCAGATAATAAAGTAAAAAAAATCTTGGTGTTATTTTTGATCAGGACCTGTCATTTAAATCCCATATCAAAAGAGGTTTCTAGAATTTCCTTCTTTCATCTGAGGAACATTGCAAAATTAGAAATCTCCTGTCCAGGGTGATGCAGAGAAACTAGTCCATGCATTTGTTACTTCAAGGCTGGACTATTGTAATTCTTTACCATCAGGAAGTCCACAACTGTAGTTAAAAGCCTTCAGCTGATCCCAAAATGCTGCAGCCAGAGTTCTAATGAAAATTAAAAGAGAGATCATATCTCTCGCCTATCCTGGCTTCTCTTCATTGGCTTCCTGTTAAATCAAGAATAGAATTTAAAAATCCTCCTTCTCACATATAAAGCCTTAAAATGGCCAAGCTCCATCTTATGTCAGAGATCTGATTGTTCCTTATGTTCCTAACAGAGCACTTCGCCCTCAATTGCAGGCAGGTTTACTAGTGGTTCCTAGAATTTTAAAAAGTAGAATGGGAGGCAGATCTTTTAGTTATCAGGCTCCTGTGGAACCAACTACCAGGTTTTAGTCTGGGTGAGGCAGACACCCTGTCTACTTTTAAGGCTAGGCTTAAAACTTTCCTTCTTTTGATAAAGCTTATAGTGTTAGGGTGGCTCAGGTTATCCTGAGCTATCTCTATAGTTATGCTGCTATAGGCTTAGACTTTTGGAGGACATAGGGACCCCTATTTCATCATTTCTGCTTCTATCTCTCTCTGTTCCTCCTATTCTGCAGAATCTGCTAGTTCAATCTCTAACCTTCTGCTCTTCTGCTTTTTCCTCAGAGTAGCTTTGCCCCTCGTCTGTTCCTGCTTGGCTGTGACGCCATCCTGAAAGAAACATCAGCTGTGCTGCTTCTATCAACACCCTTGTTTATAGATGCTGGAGATCGCCTGCTTTTCCAGTGTGGTCCTGTTTCTCTGACTGTGTGACTGAGTGGATGTGCTCTTCTTTCTGCCCTCTGCTGACATGGGAGCTGCCTTGGGAGCCTCGTCTGCCTGGCTGTGTGTTTCCTGGACGGGGCCGCCTTTACAGCTGCTTTTTCTATCTCTGCTTCTGTCTCCTTGAACCCCAGTCGGGCCTCAGCAGATGGCCGCCACACTGAGCCTGGTTCTGCTGGAGGTTTCTTTCCTGTTAAAAGGGAGTTTTTCCCCTCTCCACTGTCGCTACAAGCATGCTTAGTGTGGGGGATTGTATTTGAGCCAATGAGTCAATGCAATCAACTGGTTTTCCTTAGATAGAAAACTTTGTATCAATTTGACTGTATGATCTGGTTGAACTGTAAAGTGCCTTGAGATGACACATGTGTTGTGAATTTGGCGCTATATAAATAAACTGAATTGAATTGAATTGTAGCAAAACAAAGTTATCCTCAAGTGAATTTTGATATACTTTTTTAAATAATCCCAGAGGGAAATTCTTTTTGTTCTTCCTCTGCATTTAACCCATCCCCTTGGGAGCAGTGAGCTGCCATTGTGGCGCTCCCGGGGGAGCAGTGTGAGGTTAAGGGTCTTGCTCAGGGACCCAGAGTGGCAGTGTGGGAGTGGGGGATCGAACTCACAATCTCAGGATTGAAAGCCCTATGCCCTAACCACTAGGCTGCCACTCCCTTAATATAGGAAACAAATTAATACTGAAACAAAATAAGATGAAGCGTAGTGAAATGAAGCGCTCAAACAAAATTACGGCAGCCCCACCCTTACTCTTCTCATCAGTGAGACAGGTAAGTGCGCACCTATACACACATACTTCCTTGGTGCACACCCACCTCCCTTTGAGTCTCCACCTCCAAGACACACCGCATAACCATTTATGTCTCCTACAGCCGGCTTTCAGTGAAATTCCATGCTCACGCTTAAAAAAAAATCTGGTTTTTATTTACTGACTGTAAAAAAAACAGCTGGATGTCCTTAAATGTTCTGTGTTTCTTTACTAATGATTGTTAGACACCATTCTGGTTCAAACATTCTGGGGTTTTTCTTTTCTATTTCATCATTATCCTCCTCTTACTCTTTGCAACCAGAGCAGAGTTCCTGATGCAAATGTTCGCTTGGCCTGCTTCCAATTGACATATAACTCATTGTGACAATCAGTTATATGTCAACCATGCAGCCATGGAAAGTGATTCTACTCACATAAAACCAATATTTTGTACTGTATAAAAAATAAAAACTTTGTAAAATTACCCAAAAATGGCAAAATGGAGGCCAGGCGGTGTTAAAACATATCACCCAACTTTTTTTTACACTAAGGTTAAACAAACAGCACTTTGTCATATTTTTATTTTAGAATTTATTACCAGATTGACACATTTCATCAAAGTGTAGTTTCCACAAAAAAGATCAATTCAGTCCGTTCATCTTTATAAAACAAAAGGCGGGTTATGTAACATTTGTTTCATACAAAGGCTTTTGTTTTTGTTCTCATTTGAAAAAAAACAAGAATAAAAGAAGGCAAAGCATTAATTAATGCATTAATGTATTAAAGTTTTTATACTCTTGGGGAAGCTGAGCTATCAATCATGTAGAAAAGCGGATCCAGTGTAGCTCACCTCGCAAATGAAAACACATCGCCAACACAAAGGACAGCAGGCATCTGTTGGATTGATGAGGGAAAAGAGACCAAGCCATAAGCTCACTGTTTCCCCGACAAGCTGTGAAAAAATCAGCAAGACCCCCAAGGGACGGCTACGAATACACAATTACGACATTTAGTTTTAGCTGCTGTGGGAGCTAGAACAACACTTACTTTTGAAGGATCTAACGTCCTAAAGGCCAGGACACACCCAATCTGATTCTGCGTGCGATCCGACATCGTGCCGGACGAAGCTGTGGCGTTTAGCGCTGATTGAAGTTCGATGGGGTTGATATCCTGCAGAGGGCAGTGTAACTCCGACTGAGTTAGAGCCCAAGTCTATTTTAGTCAGACTACGCAGCAATTCAGCATCAATTAATGGGTCTGACAGGAAGAGAGATGCAGTTACAAAGTAAAGCTCATCCGCTTTTGGGGAAAATCCAAAATAAAATTCATTAATCGCAGAGAAATCAGCCCCCAAACACCAGACGTCATTCAGACGTTGGTTTTTAGTCTAAATCTGGTCGGTCAGTCATAGTCTGGATTTAGACCATGAATTCTTGAAAATTGGGCTGTTTGGTCGCTCTGATTTTGTCCCACTTTAGTCCAATAAGAAAAGACTTTACAGATATAGTTTTCAATGTTTTTTCAACAATCTGAAAATTAAGGTTGTTCACTTTTCAACCAAATATAGTGTCACATCTTGGTTTTGGTTTAGAGCAGCGGTCCCCAACCTTTTTTGCACCACAGACCGCTACATAACAGACAATATTTTCATGGACTGGCGGGGTGGGTGGGGTGGGTGGGCTGAGTGGGGTGGTTGCGGCTGGCGGACCGTTTTTTACTTGATCATATTTACCTTGGTCCGTAGCTTTGCTTTGGTCGCTGTAACTGCAGAAAATCCTGCTTCACAAAGATAGGATGTTATAGATAGGATGAGTCTTGAACTGAATTAACCTGTGTCAAGAGGCACCGATGCACCGACTGATGTAACTGGGAGAGAATACCGCAATTTATTATATTTTTCAAAATACATTTTTTTTTTCTGTGCGGCCCGTACCAAATGACCCACGGACCGGTGCACGGTCCGCAAGCCCGGTGGTTGGGGATCGCTGGTTTAGAGGACCCAAATGCAGAGGCAAAGAGGCTGAGGTGGTTTCTTGTAGTTTTAATGATGAAAGCAGTTAACAAAGGCAGAAATCCAACTAAAATAAATCTAGAAACAACAAAATAGGAATTAAACCAATACAATTAGGAAACATGGAGCAAAGTAAAGGAAAACAGAACCAAAGCCATGACAGGACCCCCCACTTAAGGGCGGATCCCAGACGCCTTAAAATGTCCAGAAATAAAAAACAACCCACCCAGGGTGGGCGGAGGAGAATCAAAAGTCTCAGGAGGCCGGCCATGGAAACGGAGGCGAGGCAGAGCCTCTGAAGGAGGCCGGCGACGAAGTAGGACCCTTGGAGGACGCCGTCTCTGATGTAGCAGAAACCTCGGAGGAGGACACCTGTGAGTCTGTGCTGCTGCAGGAGGACCTCTGGCAGAGGCCTGCGATGCGGTCTCTGACAAACGGGGGCCTTTGGAGGAGGATGCCGTCTTTGATGCAACTGCCTTGGAGCAGGACGCCGTGTCTGATGCAGCAGCCTTGGTGGAGGACGCCGTCTCTGATGCAGTGGCCTTGGAGGAGGACGCCATCTCAGAAGCAGCAGCAGCCGCCTTGGCTGCTGTGTCTCAGACACAGCAGCAGCGGCCTTGAGGGATGCCGTCTCAGACGCAGCAGCAACCGCCTAGGGGGACACCGTCTCAGATGCAGCAGCAGCCGCCTAGGGGGACGACGACTGCGGCTCATGAACAGCCTCAGAGGGGGCTTGGAGCGTCCGCTGAGGGCTCGTGGCGGCCTGGAGCGCCCGCTGAGGGGCCTTGGAGATGAACTCCCACCGAGCTTTAACTCTGAGGCTTTTTAATTAGTGGGCTCAGGGGTCTCTGGACAGCACAGAGCTGGCTCAGGGGTCTATGACCTGCTAATGGACTCTGGATTAAGTCCCCAAAGGGGCTCTGGTGATAGGCTAACAGGCCCGGTAGTGGCCTCTGGCGCTAGGGAAACTGGCCTGCTAATGGGCTCTGGAGCTAGGGAAACTGGCCCGCTAATGGGCTCTGGAGCTAGGGGAACTGGCCCGCTAATGGGCCTTGGAGCTAGGTGAACTGGCCCGCTAACTGGCTCTGGAGCTAGGGTAACTGGCCCACTAATGGGCTCTGGAGCTAGGGTAACTGGCCCACTAATGGGCTCTGGAGCTAGGGAAACTGGCCCGCTAATGGGCTCTGGAGTTAGGGTAACTGGCCCACTAATGGGCTCTGGAGTTAGGGTAACTGGCTCACTAATGGGCTCTGGAGCTAGGGAAACTGGCCCACTAATGGGCTCTGGAGTTAGGGTAACTGGCCCACTAATGGGCTCTGGAGCTAGGGAAACTGGCCCACTAATGGGCTCTGGAGTTAGGGTAACTGGCCCGCTAATGGGCTCTGGAGCTAGGGTAACTGGCCCACTAATGGGCTCTGGAGTTAGGGTAACTGGCCCACTAATGGGCTCTGGAGCTAGGGAAACTGGCCCACAAAAGGGGCACTGGAGCTAGTCTAACTGGCTGGCTAGGAGCTAATGGAGGAGACAGGAGAGGGAAAAGATCTTCCCTTTCCCCATAAAAGAAGCCCCATAATTGAGACTCCTCTAGATGGGGAGTGTAAATATTGACACTGGACTAAACCTACCGACCCGTGAAGCTAGCTGCTGGTCTTGGAGATGTCTACTGAGACTGTCGGAAAAACTGACCTGGTGATGAAGGGGACTGAGGCTAGCTGCTGGGTGACCCACCGGAGGAGAGGGAGAGGGTGCATCAGGCTGATACGCCGGAGAAGGAGTGACCTTCTTTCCCCGGCGCAATTCCTACGCCTGGAGAAAGCGGAGATGACAGGGGGGTCAAACAGCTGGTGAAGGTGAAGGAACAGGGTCGGAGATGATTGACTGCATGTCACAGCGTGAAGGTTTGAGTGGAGGAGGTCTATTGAGTAGCTGAGCAAAAGCATCCTGTATGTCCGACTCAGCTACAGCAATGTAACCAGTTTGAAAGAAAAAGGTATGGAAATCAGGAAACTTCTCCGATTTCTCCTTCACCTGCCTTGCTGCACTCACCCGCTTCCAAGGTGGGCTGATGAAAGGTAGGCTGTCCAATGTTGATATTAGGAGAGAAATTAAACTTCTAATTTTGTTGGGCTCTGCGAGGTCCATGTCTTGGTTGGTTCCTTCTGTCCCGTCTTGGTTGTGGTTTAGAGGACCCAAATGCAGAGGCAGAGAGGCTGCGGTGGTTTCTTGTAGTTTTAATGATGAAAGCAGTTAACAAAGGCAGGAATCCAACTAAAAATGTAACACAGACCAGAATCATGGAGATATCAGGGGAAAACACGCACAAGGAGCCAGGGAGAGACAACGTGAGCAGTAGAGAACAGCAAACGACAGGACTAGCAACAAACAACAAGGAACCAACAAAGAGTGACTGCAGAGGGAGAGTATATGTAGCTGAGAGCTAGAGACAATGGCGTAGGGCTAACGAGCTGACAAGGAGCAGGTGTAAAGAACAATGAGGGAGCCAAGGGAAAGAACACACAAAGAGGACAACAGAGGAAAACAACAGAAACTGAGAAAAAATAAATCTAGAAAAACAACAAAATAGGAATTAAACAAGGAAACATTGAGCAAAAGTAAAGGATAGCAACAGAACCAAAACCATGACATATAGACCTTATTTGGATTCCGTGAAAATTCAAAATATCCACTGGACTTGGTTTCCCAAGATTTGAAAGACGTTTTTCCACCTCCAGGAAGCTTTCTCAATTCCAATGTCTGGATCATCCCAGTGAGTTCCAGTCTTATATGGACAACGCCTCGTATCGCTTGGAAACATATGCAATGGTAACCAATGAATGGGTGCGTTTAGTTCCATCGCTAGCCTGTAATATCTGTCCCTGTCTCCTATGATTCTAGGGTTGGAAGTGCGTTGTTAAAGGGGGATTGCCATTAAGGGGGATTGTCTCCTGTAATACCTGAAACCTGTCTATGATTGTTAAGGGTCAAGGAGGTATTGTTCACCGGCTGGTCTCAAATGACCTATTTCTACTCTGTGCTGGGGTGGGGGTTTGGTGATATCTGGAAGGGATCATGTCTATGATTGAATTGTAATGTTTTGGAAGCTGGAATCTGAGTCCACCTCTCTCTGTTTAAAAGTTGGTTTTCTCTCTTAACATAGATGGCTTCCTTCCTCTCAAACCACCTATTTTCTTTATCCAGAATATGGACATTCTGGTCCTCAAAAGAATGTCCTTTGTCCACAAGGTGTGGTGTTATTCTGCTGAGTCTTGTCCGGAGGTGGCAGCTCTTCTGTGTTGGGCCATGCGTCTGTGGAGAGGTTGTTTTGTTTACGCCAATATAAAGATCAGAGCATTCCTCGATGCACTGAACAGCATATACCACTCCGCTCATATTATTCGGTCTGGGGGTTTTATCTTTAGGATGCACTAGCCTCTGTTTAAGGGTTTGGTTTGGCTTGAAATGTACTGGGATCTTGTGTTTGGAGAAAATCCTCTTGAGCTTTTCAGACACTCCAGCAACATAAGGGATTGTAAATGTTTTTGCGTTTAATTTTCCCTTATTTGGATGTAAATAAAGTTGTCTTTTCATACAATTTTCCTCGGTGGGCAGTCAGTTTTAACGTTGCACATCGCGTTTATAGTAAGCAGGACAGACTGGAGCAAAAACAATGAATGAAAGATTAAAATAGAAAACTGTCCCAATGAGGACAGAAAACGGATATATTGGAAAATAGTCATCCTCTTTTTTTCTCACAAAAAACAAAATAATGGAGGGCAGACAGGTAAGCAAAGTTCAGCATTCTTCAATCTATGAAGAAGAGAAAAGAAAGAAAAACTTGGATAAACTTCCCAGATCTTTCTCTGAGAATCACCTCTCTGCCTCAGTCACCATAGAAACCGTCCCACGCCGTTTATTGCTGCGTTTTTCTTTTCTTTAGACGTAGATCTCATGATGTTTTTTAATATACGAACATTCTCTATCTGTTCAGAGGTACGGAAGTGAAATAAAATCTGTCAGATCTGCCCATCCTGGCCAGGGGGAGCCCCTCTATACGCAGTCACTGTGACATGAAAAAAAATCTGATTGGAGATTAAAAAATCATGCAGCCGGTGTGTTCAGGCCTCTATGGCCCCATTCACACGGAGGCGTGATAAAGGTCATTAGTTGCGTTAGAACCACATCTTTCATCAGACACATGGGGTTCATGCTAAGGTCCGTCCCGCACCACATGGCCCCGCTAACAGACACAGCAGCCATGTTAAACAGGCCTAACTGGTCGCTGTTGTCATGGGAACTTCACAGTCTGTTATTGTGCATGTTTCTGTCACAGTGTCACAGCGCCACCAACGGGTTCAGTACATCCACCATAGCATCTCCTGTGTCGATGCATCGTCTCATGCGAAGCTTCGTTTGCTTTTACCATTTAGAAAGGTTTGCCTTGTTTGTCTTATGTTGTTGCAGCCAAACAAAGTTGGAGCAAAAGGACTTTCCTTTATCGTGTCAGGTTTCTGTTTCTGTTATGTTTTTCTTTTCAGTATTCAGTCTTGCTTTACTCCTTGTTTTCTAGTGTTAGTAGTTTTAGTTTTATTTTGCTGTGTTCTTTGGTTTTTTTCCAGTTACTGTCCTAGTCTGGGTTCTGTTATGTTTTTCTTTTCAGTATTCAGTCTTGCTTTACTCCTTGTTTTCTAGTGTTAGTAGTTTTAGTTTTATTTTGCTGTGTTCTTTGGTTTTTTTCCTGTTACTGTCCTAGTCTGGGTTCTGTTATGTTTTCTTTTGAGTGTTTATAGTTTTCTTTTCTCCATGTTTTATAGTCCTAGTAATTTAACATTGTGGTATTTACAGTCTTCCAGGTTTCTATTTTGTTGCTCTCTGCTGCCCGCTTATGTTCTCCTTCTTCCCTAGCTCTTTCCCTCTTGTTCTGTGCACACCTGCTCCCAGTTTCCTCATTAGCCCCCTCTTTGTCTCTGTCTCCTTTAAAAGCCCTCTCTCTTCAGTTCCCCTTGCTGGGTCCTCTTCAAACACTGCCAAACTTTGTCAAACTTCCTCCAACAACGTCTTGGACATCTCAAGACTGTCCAAATCCTGACATATCGGGCTCAGACAACATCCTTAACAACATCTCAGTTCTTTAAGTGAGAAAACTCAGCTGGACACATTGAAGAATCTTGATCTGTGCTGCCCTTAACTTACCAGTATGGAAAAGCTATCGGTAGGACAAAAATCAAGTTAAACTTAAATGATTCTCTTTCATTCCCGCCAGCCTGGGAGAAAAGGTATTCCAATGCTTTCCAAAAAATCCCAGTACAGAACAAAACTCTTTCTCATCTCATAATTTTTCACCAAAAATACACCGCACCCAGCCTGGTTATATTTATACCATACTCTAACTGGATGGGTGTGCATATTTATGTCTGCACAGCCCAGTGCGCCGGCTAATGGCCTGTAAGGTGATTGGTTAAGCCCAGCGGGCCCGGTACCGGATCCAACTGTTATTCTTCTTTTCTATTCAGTTTGATTATATTATTGGTAAATTTCAATGAAATGACTTATCTTAGTATCAAAGACTTTGCCTCATGCAGGTCTCCAATAATGGAAATCAGAATACCGTAAATCCTCTAATATAGGCCAGGGCCTTTATTTCACTGAGGTACATCTTGGTCCAGGCCATTATTGGAAGGAGGCCAGAATTAGAGGCAGGCCTCTATTTCTATTTGATCAAAACAGACTACCAGTGGAATGAATAACAATGAGATTTTGTGTCTCTTTGAACCTATAAAATACTAGGTTCATTTATTGAAAAAGTACAGTTACCATAACGATATACAGAACATTATTCAGACATCTTCCAGCAGCTGCAATGTTTCTGCAGAATGGAATCTTGGCCAAACTTACTTGCGAAACAAAGTAAAAAAAAAAAAATATATGGAAACTGTTCTGCCATCACAGCGACATTATATTTGAGGCAGGCTAAGTGGAAGTAGGCTACCAGTATCGTATATTTCAAGGGAAATTCAGAACAACGAAGGCAAACGAAATTCTGTAATTTTACGCTGCCTGGTTACCACCAGACCTACCGGTGATCATGTGTCTTTCAGATCAGAACGATTGTGTAAGGCCACTACGATCTCTGTGTAAGGACGGGACTTCCCATGCTAACCTGCTTGGATTCGTTAGCAAACACTGCCCCCCTGTGGTACTTGTATGTTACTATCACAGGTTGTTGAGGACTGCCCAGGAACATTGTTGGTTCTAATTTTAGCCCCTGCCTGTATACGAGTCCGGCCATAATTTACATCTGCCGACAGTGAGACCGGCCATTATTAGAGACCCGGCTGCTAATGGAATACAGGCCAATATTAGAGGATTTACGGTATTTGTTTGACCAGATTTCCTTTTATGAGTGGGAAAAAAAATCCGATTTCTCCCTAGCTCCCTGCCCACTAAAACCTTTGTGGAACAAACATGCTTCAACTTATTCAGTTCAAGTTAGATTGATTTATAGTCAAGATGTTGATCTATAAAGTCTGAGGGTTCATCCAGAGTTTCAAATAAGCTTTCACAGTGTTTTGCAGTTTTTATTTTAGAAAAAAAATTTGCAAGCTCATTTCTTTTTTTTTTTTTCTTTGTTTAATCACCTATAAATCAAACACGTTGACATTTATAATATTGGTTCCACCTTAAAATATTCCTCAACAAATACAAACAATTGAATTTCCAATTTATAGCTGAACTTGCTTTAATTCACATATTTAATTTCAGGCGGAATTTGCTCCTAAGACCCTCTGAGCTTAACTTTTTAACCTATAAAAAGTAAGACCAGACAGACACAGTGTAAGGTTCACAAGATTCTGCAAAAGTGGAGAGAAATTTGTGCACCGAAGTCTCTTAGCTCTACTCCAACTGTACGTCCCCTTGCAGGCCTCTCCATAAGGGTCTCTTAGTCTAACCATGCCACAGAAATGACTGTGTCCTTTTTCAGTCCCTATATTCATCCTTAGCTGAAGTAATAAAGCCATTTTATTTAGTTTTACTCTAGAATAAGAATCAATATAATGTCTGTTTGTTGTTTTGAAGGTAGATACTCTGGTGCTTAATGATTTAAGTGTTAAATTGTTTTTAATTAAGTCGGGTACGGAGAGCGGTGGGCTAAAAGCGAACACAGTCCGATCTGAAGCTGTGTTCCTCTCAAGTCCAGGCAGTATTATTCAAAAACATGACTTTTATCATCCTTCAGCGTCAGACTGATAATGCGTCACCCTCTGGTTGAAACTGCTCCCTTCGT
>JAGKQL010000018.1:30714995-30756761 GCA_018398635.1 Cyprinodon brontotheroides
GATTGTTTGAACTCACACTGAGTGAGCAGGGGATAACTATCCACACGAACCGTTCAAGTACTTCAGGAAATTTAAGTGGCAGTCAGCTCCATCGCTCATAAAGGAACCAACCAAACCTGAGTAAAACCCTGTCCACCCTCCAACGTGTCAACAACCAAGTTCTGGAACAACCCACGCTGACTGGATTCTGAGAAGGACACCTGTTTCTGGAAACGTGAGTCCCGTTTCAGTTTTTGTTTTTGCAAGTCGTTGTTCAAGTTTCCCACTGAGCCTGAACTAAACTCAGAACTTCCCTTCTCACGTCCAGTTCCGGTTCACCAGCGTTCTGAGTAACACTGGATCCAACTCATCGAGCTTTCAATAAACCTGTTAAATCTTTTCTTTGGTTCTCTGAGTGGTTTCCTGCATGTGGGTCAGATCCCTTGAAAAAAGAACATGACATCCTTCAAGTCTGAAACCATGGATCTTAAACGGAAAAAAGGGAAATTTCCTCAGGGCACTATTTTTTTTGGTCTATGAGTGAAGGGAGAATTGAGTGGGAGATCCACAGATGGATTGGTGTGGCTTGGTGCAACAAAACATGTGGTACACATTAATGGGCCGCTCTGGTGTGGGGAAGAGAGAGACGAGCCAGAAGCCAAAGCTTAATGCTTATCAGTCCATCTTTGCTCATTTCCTCATATGTTGTCCTGCCATCTGGATAAGGACCCGAAGAACCAGATCTTGGATCCAAGCTTCCACTACAGGGAGGCTGGGCTCTCCCTTATAGAGAGGGGGAGGAGCTGGGTCATCAGAGTAGAGCTCCTGCTCCTCCACATCCAGAGGAGTCAGCTGAGGTGGCTGGGCCATCTGTACCTGATGTCTCCTGGACGCCTCCTTCACACCTGTCCCTGTGGAAGGAGGCTCCTGGAACACCTCAGGCTTCCTGCAGCAGAGCTGGAAGAGGAGTCTGGGTGCTAGGGGGAGGTCCAGGAATCTCTGCTGGCACGGTTGCCTTGGCAACCGGGGCCCATGTAAGAGGAAAATGATCACAACGAGGATCATTCATAATGTGGGCTCTAGGTGTCACACAAATACATCCTTTCTACGGTCCTAAATTTTACATTTTCAGATCTGGTTCAACATTTAACCATTTTAACAGTTTATAGAGCAAAATATAATCAGTTACTGAAAGAGAAGGGGTTAATAATTAAGAGGTAGGTTGGAACATAAAAATGGAGGGACACTCGTGACCTGGAAGAGGCTTTATGTTCTGGTTTATGGAACGCTTTAAATGTGGAGCGGAGGGAATACACGGATATGAGACGTTGAAAACAATTTGAAGGAGATGATTCTGTCCCAATGCAGGGAGGGGGGCTCATGACAGTCACATTTACTGGGAAGGAAAGCCATACTTGTTTCTCCATGCTTTAAACCAAATTAATGATTTATATGTACACGAGTAAGCTATCTATAAATGTACACATGTTTACTGTATTTACTGTTTCAATGAGTTTCCAGGTCAATCAAGATCGAGTTAGAAATGTTTGTTCAGTGAAACTTTCCAGTGAACCTGAATGACTCATTTAGTGTTTTATATACTGTAATGTGGCACTTTAGGGATGGGAGTGACAAATTGAGATTTGCTCCTATTCCCCTGTAGAGATTTATTGTTGTGATGGAAGAGACTGTATTGTTTCTTGCATGGTCGACATTTAAGGAAAATAAATCCAACAAATCAAAACAAAGGTTTCATTACAAAACAAGACGTTCTATGATTATAAAAACCCAATAAAGAAAAGCTAATTTCCCTTTCAGTTAATAATACGGGTTTGTTTTCTCTTTGATTATATTGATTGTTGTCATAATTAGTGTTAAGTCCCAAAAGCAGCTATAACAGAGCAGAAAGAGGTTAAAAAATGTTTATTGAAGATGAGTGACAGGAGACAGCTGATCGGGGTAGGGAGTCCGTTTCTGCTCTAGAAGAGCGGACGTGTTAGAGCTCTGCTAACAGATAAATTGATCAGATGGTTTAGATGTGGCAGCTGGCTGTTCCAGCAGTAAAAGCCATTGGAAGGTGGACAGGCAGGTGAAGGATCTGAGGAGCTTTCAGGTGAGTGTTTGCTGGAGGGAAGATGGAGGAGCGGAGATGGAGCAGCGAGCACAAGATTCAGGTAGAGACTAGGCCAAGGATCCAAAGAAAAATCAACCAGGAGGAACTGCAGGGGAGGACAAAGTAGAAATCTGTTGGTGAAGATTCTCAGTCATCTGGGTTATAGTCATCTCAAAAAGGTTCAAAAACAATCCACTGGACTTTTTTTCAATGCAAAATGTTAGCATTTAGTTCCAGGTTTTATCCAGCAGCCCAACAAGCCTTGGTTTAGAAAACATGCAAATAGAAACGGACAAACGGGTCCAGCCCGTCCAAGTAAAGGCTTTAGACGAGTGAAGAGGTTCTCAGCTCATTTGGTCTCTGCTTCAATGTTTAGGGAGTGAAATGTGGATCAAGGCTGAAATAATGACATCAATGATCCTGAATTGAGCCTCCTCTTTAGCACGCTGCAAAAAGTGCAAAAAACCCCTAAATGAGTCAATTTCTCTGAAAATAAGGGATTTTTTTTTCTTGAATTGAGGAGGTGAGACACTTTCTTGATGGAAGAAGAAAATTTACATTTTACAGAACAAAAAATATTGTAGCATTGTCCTATTTCAAGTGCATATATTTATATTATTTCAAGAGAAAAGATACTCCTTCCTTGACTGATCAGATGTTTTAGCTAGTCAAATTATGGTAAATACACTTAATTTAAGATTTTTTGTCTTATTTCTAGATAGTTTTTGCACTGCAGGTGTCACCATCTCCATTCATCCAGGAGCTGCTATTCTGCAATGTTTAAATAAAAGGCTGCAAACAGCTTCAGAACTAGTGGCAAAAGATCAGACATTAAAATGCAGCTGAGATATTTAGGAATTAGAGCAAAGGTGTTTCTGGAGGGAGGGAAGTCTGGATCCATGGTCCCAATGATCTGAATAGATTTAAGACATTAGTGGGACGTAATGATTGGACTTTTTAGATCCAACATTTCTAAGTGGGTCCTGTAGGGCTTTAAAACCTGCAGGTTTTACAGGTTTCCAGCAGCTGCAATCATCAGAATCAGCTGTGTTTGGAAAAGAGGGAAAAATGTAGATTTTATTGTAAAGAAATTAAAAGAGATTATTATGGAAATTGAGAAATGGGCATTGCAATGGGCTTCAGTGGAAAGAACAAAAGTGATGATATTTAATCAGAAAAAAATAAAAAAGGACATAAAATTAAAATTATATAACCAAAAATTAGAGCAAGTAAAGTGTATAACAACATTTTTAGGACTATTGTTTGATGAGAAACTAAAATGGAATATACATATAAAAAAAAAAAAAATGTTGATAAATGTAAGAAAGTCTTAAATATTTTGAGCTGCTTGGCTGGCAGTGACTGGTGAGCAGATAAACAATCACTAAAACAGATTTATACAGGTATGATAAGATCTAATATAGACTTTGGTTGAATAGTTAAACTAAAGTTAAGCTAAAACACATCTGGCTAAATTATCCAACATCAGGCATTAAAATTATGTACTGGAGCATTTAAAACCACATCAATAGCAGCAATGCAAGGAGAAATGGGAGAAATGCCGTTAGATTTAAGAAGAACCAAACTAGAAATAAATTATTGGTTAAATATAGAAGGTAATAACTCTGATCATCCAACTCGGGAAATTTTAAATCCATGTTGGGAAAAAGAAAAGAAAGAAATTAGGAGTTTTGGATGGACAATTGAAAACAAAATAAAAGAATTTAAAATTAGAAATTTAGAAATCACTGACAGCAATATCAGTTCTACCACCATGGATTCTAAAAGAAGCAATAGCAGATCTGTTACTAATGGAAAAGAAACAAGATAAATCGTGACATCTGTAGATATTAATTTTAGTACAGTTCCATTTAGACATATTAATATATTCACATTTATACAGATGCATCAAAAATAACAAGGAAAATAGGAATACTTTTAATAATACCAGAATTCAATATAAAAAATAGGAAAAGTTGAATTTCAGATTGATTATCAGGATAAACAGGGATAAATGTTGGCAATAATATTTTACAGTCGGCAGAAGACATAAAACCATTAATAACAGTAATTTTGTTCAGATTCAAGCTCTGCATAATTAATTGAGGCCAAATTTCTAAAACCAGAGGGCAGATAAAATTGGCAAAGAGACCAACTTATAAAATGGCGTTAGTTTTACAGTTAAAAAACAAGTAAATCAGGAGGGAAAGATTTTATAAAAGAAAACTGATGGAAAATGGCAAAAAAGGTGGCATGAAGAAAAAAACAGGGAAGAAGTTTTTATAAAAAATCGAAGATAGTAAGAAAAGAAGAAATGGAAGCAGAATAGAAAGGAGGAGATAACGAGGTTAAGATTTGGGCAAACAAGACTTAAACACTTTTCTAAAATCAAAAAGCAAACTACTGGAAAAGTTAATTACTGTGGAAAATATGAAACACAGAAATTTTATACTGAATGTCATCAATATGAAAGAGAGAGAAGATCTACGAGGAGAGAGTTTTGAATGAAAAGATTCATTTATTAGATATTTTGAGGAAGAATTTGAGAGCAACTCATATACAAATAATTATTCCATTTTTAAAGAAAACAAAATTATTTAATAGAATTTGATTATAGAGAGGGTGAATGTGTGCATGATTTAGATGGTAGAAATCAATAAGTATGTCTTTTTTTCTTAGAAATTATATATATGTTTATTAGTAGATAGGTCCATCACTAACTACACTCCATACCAGCAAGCACAACCAAGAAGAAGAAGAATCAGCTGTGCTAAAGCAGAGAAATTTAAATCCCGTGCAATAGCGCCCCTCCAGGACCCACTTTGGGGATTCCGTTTTAGATCAGAAAGTAAATCAGCTTTCTAATTTCAAGGCCCCCAAATCCTTTTTGACTGCTTTTATAAAATCCACCTTCACTTTCTGCCCTGGATCACCAGGCAGGTTGCAGTTCATGGTCTGTTTTAGGCCTCAGAAAGTTAGAACAGCAGTGAAAATAATGTCTTTTATCCCGCATAATGAGTCTTTTATCTGAATATATTAAAACACAGAGTGTTGGTTATAAAAGCTGATGTAAAATAAAAGCTGATGTGGTTTCGGTGGAATTTGGCTGTCGGCTGTTATGGATCCTCCGTGTTCCATCCCCTGTAGCGCGATGGGAACCTGTAATTGGCTGACTTCTAAAGAAGTCACGAACTGGCAGGTTAGGTGTTTTTTCTCCCACGCCAGCTCAGGTAACCCCACACCATATGGGCGTGGACGACTTTTGCTGCTGTGTGTGATTCTGTCCAATGTTGTAATGCCTCCTTCCTGAAACCAGAAACTAGACCAGACAGGCAAAAAGTGCAACAGGACAGAGTTTGTATTCTGAAACCACTGGACTTTTCTGGGTGACTATGACCCGACGGAGCATGTCCTTTCTGCTGTTAATTCTGTTTTGGGTGAGTCCATATAAGTATTTTTTTTTGTTTAAAACTATTTTGAAACAAAATCCCCTTTTCCCTCATGTAAAAAGGTGCATGTTTAGTAAGAGGTAGTGCGCTGGGTGTGGGCCGGCTGCTTTTACTGAGCCGATCTTTCCACGCTAAGACTCCATCTTCCAGCCTTCCACACAACTTGTACAGGTGGCTACTTTTTTTTACATTTTGTCCTTTTTCCAGACTTGAAAAGTCATCTGAAAGCTTTTCTTTCTGGCAAAACCGATAATGGGGCTATCTCAGCCTTTATCAATGTCCTCCCACTGTAAGACATTCTTGATAGTTGTGCGTTTGAACGCAATATATTTTTCCATCATTCTTGCTGCTGCATGTTCACTTCATTCTGATTGGCTGTAAGCTCTTTTCCTCTTCTTGAAACAGGACCAAAGCTTGGCCTCTTTTGTATTTCAGCCACCATGCCACAGTAAAGTTTCTTTTAACCGTATCCAAGAGGAATAGTGATGGACGTAAGTAAGTGGTAGAATCCTCAACTTCAGGCCACAGCATTAACAACAGCACTTTTCACCTGTGGATCATCCTGGGAGATATGGTTTACAGGCTCAGTGCCTTATGTCAGGCTCCTGTTTCAGGTTGGCAAAAGAAAGAAGGTCCCCCAACCAGAGTTTGTCTTTCTTCAAACGTGCCTCAACTTTGACCCCTCTTAGATGCTACATCTGCTAGATTTGAAGCTGTATCCACATACTTCCACTGAGCAGGGTCAGACAATTTCAGTATTTCTGAAACACAACTTGCAACAAACACCTTGTATCTTGAGCTCTCATTTGTAATTTATTATAGCACAGATGTGCTATCTGTCCAAAAACAGATTCCTGAACATCCATGTGCAGCTCTTTCCTCCACAGAAAGTCCATGCGACTTGCCATTGTTGCAGCAATCAGTTTCATCCTTGGAATAGTAATCATTTTCAGTGGGGCGACACAAGCCTTTCCCATTATAAATGCACAGTGCCGTTGGTGGCGCTCATTATGCATCATCGGGTAAGTGACTACACCATAGCCATCCTCACATGCGTCACAGAAATTATGTAATTGTGCACTGACAACATTTCCAAACTCCAGTGGTTTTAGACATCTATGTAATTCAAAATTGTCCAGCAGATGAAGCCCTTGCATCCACTTAAGCCACTTGTTGGAGACAGTCTCAGGTATGGGGTCATCCCAACCAATTCCTCCTCTGCACAAATCCCTTAAGATCTTTTTTGCTGTCAGAACAAGGGGACTGTCATGATGTGTTTTAGAGGTCTGACCCAAAATGCAGAGAACCACTCAGAGAGCAAGGCAAAAGGTTAAACAGGTTTACTGTGGAGTTCAAAGGGTTGGATTCAGGGAAACTCAGAAAGCTGGTGAACCGGAACTGGAAGTAAGAAGGGAAGTTCACAGAGGTTAGTTCAGGGACCGTGGGAATCTTGGATGCCGCAAAGTTAATGCTAGCGAGAGACTCACGTTTGGGGGGGTTCTTCTCTCACTTTGCATCCAGCCTGTGTGGGTTGATCCAGAGAAGAGGGGACATGTTGAAGAGTGGACAGGTAGACATTCTTTGGACCCGGAGGAGCACTGGAGCGGACTGTCACTTGGATTTCTGTGAGGGACTTGAACGGCACATGTGGAGGCTTAGGGTGGAGCACAGTGAAGCAATCCCTGCAGCACATGTGGAGGTTTCTCCCCTGCTCGAGTGTGAGACTCTCAAACAATCCTTCCAGGAGAAGAAGGCCAAACATATACCAGTATAATGCAGGAGGACTTTCTGCCAAGGCAAAGACAAAACAAGGTTAGACTCAGAGAAACAAAGACTCAGGTTAGACTCATAGGTTAGACTCAGCTAATCTCAGCTTGGCTAGAGTACCCAAACTGGCAAACACTTCATGCCACAGTAGTGACAGTTTCACTGCGCCATACTCCTCCAGATAATAATCCAAAGAACTGGAGTGAAGGTGTGCAGGAGAAGACCAATCCCCTGACAGGGCTTTGCACTACCCGCGGTGGTGCCGGAGGGAGAGACAGACACAAAACAGACTACACAAACTGGATTCATGACAGGGACAGAGCATACCCAATGGATCATAAATTGAGGAGACAGCAGAGAGAATGCCTCTGGGGGTGAATGGCCTTTCCTTCTATATAATGTTGAATTTAAAGGTGTTAAAGGTGTTTAAAGGTGTTAAAGGTGTTTAAAGGTGAATTTAAAGGGAGAAACTTGACATACCACTCCAAATCCAACACTCTTTCAATGGGCATAAACTCACACTCCAGATCCAACTGCCTCATGCATTTAGCTCTGTGAGGTTCTGGGATGGTCTGAATCAATTCAATTTCTGTTACTGAACCACTTAGTCAAACAAAACCCACCTTTTTCATATAGAGACGGAGTTCACGACAGAGTGGTCAGAGGTTCCTCTTCTGTCGCAACCGACACCAAGCAGTCATCAACATAGAAACGGTGCTGCAACTTATCCGTCTCCATTCTGTAGCCATGTCCAAAATCATTTGCACATACTTTTGAGGGAAGGTGTTAACAGCTTAGGGAGGAAGTAACACCCAAAAACAAGCACTTTCTTTATATGAATCATAAAGTGTCGGCATCTTCAGGTGGCACTCAAGACCTGATGAAACATGCTTCTTATGTCGCCCACCCAATGACCACAGGTTCCCTCCCGAACCTGGTCACAACTCCAATTAGTGAGCTGGTTAAATCAGGGCCCTGTAACAACCTCTCGGGTCATTTAGAGACTGTCCATTGAAACAGGCACCACAATCAAACACCCACTCAGTTTTCTTGTTGGGGTTAGACCCCCTCGTGATGCATGTACCAAACCTTGCCATCACTTCTTCCAGCTCTGTACCACAGGAACTCTTTCATAGCCTTTGCCAAAGGATCACAACAAAGGTAAGCTATACCATGTAGTTCAAATGAACCTTGAAACCTCTTTATGGTGTAAATCTGTTCCCCAAGCCTCTGTTATTGGTCATGCTATAATGTTTGAATTTCAAAAGCAGAGTATCTGATAGTGACCATCAATATGTTTGGCTGACTTCTAACCATATCCATGATCCCTGGTAAGTCTCTTGACAGACCTACTTGTTCCTCAACAACAGACTCTGGAAAATTCATCATCTTAAATTGCTGTTGCCATAGTTCATCCAAATTCACAACGGACACATCAAGTTCATAGTTGGCTGCCTGCCCGCAGTAATTGGCCTCTCCACTATTTCCTGTTAGTGGTCCATTTACTGTCCAGCCCAGCACTGTCCTTACAGCATAGGGTCCATTATGCTCACTGCGGATGACTTCCAGCGGTTCCATGGCTCGTGGGACATTAGAGCCAATCAGCAGCTCAATTCCAGCTTCAATCTGTGGTAAGTAAAGATGTTTTAAATATGGCCACCTTGTCAGATCCTCATTTTTGGGAATGTTTACTTTGTGGACTGGCATTGACAACTGAGTATATGCTTTTGGCAACTTGATAAAGGTGTCATCTTCAAATGCTGCCACCTCCAGCTCTGGCACAATATAACTACTGACTATTTTCTCCTGTCCCATAGTCCTGAGTAGAATGTTTGCCTTCTTCCCAGATAAATTGAGTTTCTGTATCATACTCTCAGTACAAAACACTGCAGTACTTCCCTGGTCCAAAGAGGCATAGGTGAAAATTATCTTATTGCCTTTCTTTTCTTTTACTTGTACTGGCACAATAGAAAGCTTGCAATCCATCTAACCAGCCCCTGTAAGTCCACTGGAAATAAAAGTGCTGTCCAGAGCCACCTGAACACTTCTCTCAGCCAATTCTGTCCTTTCCACACTATCCTTATGAAGTACGGTTGGGTGTTTTTGGCTGCACTTCGAGCAGGAAATCTTCCTTTGGCAATTTTTTTCTGATGTGTCCTATACACAAGCAGTTAAAACAAGCACCATTTGCTTTCAAGAAGTCAATTTTCTCCTTGTGCGCCTTTTCTTCAAACCGCGCACACATATCCAATGTGTGTCCTTTAGTGCAGCAGGGACAAATCTTTTTGGCTCATAGTTTTATATCTTTAGATTTGTTCAAAGGTGTGTCTGTTCTTTCCACATTATCCACAGTGGTAGCAAAGCTGGTTCCTTTGATGCTGGAATGAGGCTGAGGTTTGTGTTTTATTTGTTTATTTGATGAAGTGATGTCCTGAATATTTCCAAAAACTGGGTCTGTTAAGATTTTCACCTGTTTCTCGACAAAGCTGGCTATATCCATAAACCTTGCTCTTCTGTTGTATTTTTCCTGCAGGTCACATGCATGGCATCTCCAGCGGTCTCTGAGTTTGTAGGGCAGTTTTTTGATGATCTCCAACATGTTTGTGGGTGTGTCTAGGTCATTTAAATACTGCACATCTTCCATGGCATTGCAGCATCCACGCAGAAAGATGCTGTACTCCTGGAGGGCCCTCACATCCTCTGTCTTAATAGAGGTCCATGACAGAACTCTCTCCATATATGCTGCAGCCAGCTTTTGCTCATTTCTATAATGATCTTTCAACAGGGCCTTTGCTTTTGCATACGCCAGGCCTGACTCCATGAGCTGACAACTCCTTACCAACTCTTTTGCTTGCCCTTTAGTGTACTGTTCAAGGAAATAAAGTCTGTCAGACTTTTATTTTCCAACGCTTTGGCAGTCAATTTAATTTCTCTTTTTCCATGTTCCTTATTTGAACATTGAAATGCTGAATTTATTCCACTCATTTGGTTAGATTTTATTGTGTGGCTCATCACAATCACATTTCCAGAGCACAAATCCAATCATTTGACATTGCATTTAAATTAATTGGCAGAGAAGTTTCGATCCAAGCATTCAAACAAACAATAGGCCTTCAAACAACAGCAACCGCCACACATTTATGCCACCAAGTCCCATCATCAATTAAATAAAGCACAGAGAACTTGCGCAATCATCAGTGCGCCAATGTATCCAGCGGAGCACCTATTCAATATATTATTCTCATTTGCCAGAAAGCAATCAAAACGAATTCCTTCATCCACAAACATAGAAAGGCTCTGGCCTACCTGTTTCCAGGTGAATGAAATGTATGATGTGGCCCTTAGCTGTGGCTTCCTTGTTCTGCAGTGAAAGATGACTTGGTTATTTGTCACTTGTGCACGGTGATGATTTCCATAAAAGCCGTTTAGGTTTGACAAAAGTATTGCGGCTTCCAAACAAATCCTTTTGGCCGCTGAGAGTTCGGGTCGGGTCCTCCTTTCTTGCCTAATTTGTGACGCGCTTAAACATTCATATTGTTACAGATACGCTGGAATCCAGGATGCTTTTGTTTTCTTTATTAGCACCAGCAATAATTATGACAGCGCAGCAGGGATGATTGTAGCAAACAAAGTTAGATCCGTTAATTAATATAGGAAACAAATTAATACTGAAACAAAATAAGAGGAAGCGTAGGGAAATGAAGCGCTCAAACAAAATTACGGCAGCCCCACCCTTACTCTTCTCATCAGTGAGACAGGTGAGTGCGCACCTATACACACATACTTCCTTGGTGCACACCCACCTCCCTTTGAGTCTCCACCTCCAAGACACACCATACACCACATAACTGTTGATTTTCCCCGATAACTTCGCTTTTGGGAAAAATCCAAAATAAAATCCATTAATCACAGAGAAATCAGCCCCCAAACACCAGACGTCATTTAGACGTTGGTTATTAGGCTAAATCTGGTTGGTCAGTCATAGTCTGGATTTAGTCCAGAAATTGTTGAAAATTGGGCTGTTTGGTGGCTCTGATTTTGTCCCACTTTAGTCCAAAAGTTGTTGCAGCCAAACAAAGTTGGAGCAAACGGACTTTCCTTTATCGGGCTCAGACAACATCTTTAACTACATCTCAGTTCTTTAAGTGAGAAAACTCAGCTGGACAAAAATCAAGTTACTTAAATTATTCACTTTCATTCCCGCCAAAAGGTATTCCAATGCTTTCTAAAAAATCCCAGTACAGAACAAAACTCTTTCTCATCTCATGATTTTTCACCAAAAGACACCGCACCCAGCCTGAATATATTTATACCATACTCTAACTGGTTGGGTGTGCATATTTATGTCTGCACAGCCCAGTGCGCCGGCTCATGGCCTGTGAGGTGATTGGTTAAGCCCAGCGGGCCCGGTACTGGATCCAACTGTTATTCTTTTCTATTCAGTTTGATGATATTATTGGTAAATTTCAATGAAATGACTTATCTTGGGAGCAAAGACTTTGCCTCATGCAGGTCTCCAATAATGGAAATCAGAATACCGTAAATCCTCTAATATAGGCCAGGGCCTTTATTTCACTGAGGTACATCTTGGTCCAGGCCATTATTGAAAGGAGGCCAGAATTAGAGGCAGGCCTCTATTTCTATTTGATCAAAACAGACTAGCAGTGGAATGAATAACAATGAGATTTTGTGTCTCTTTGAACCTATAAAATACTAGGTTCATTTATTGAATAAGTACAGTTACCATAACGATATACAGAACATTATTCAGACATCTTCCAGCAGCTGCAATGTTTCTGCAGAATGGAATCTTGGCCAAACTGACTTGCGTAACAAAGTAAAAAAAAAATTATGGAAACTGTTCTGCCATCACAGCGACATTTTATTTGAGGCAGGCTAAGTGGAAGTAGGCTACCAGTATCGTATATTTCAAGGGAAATTCAGAACAACGAAGGCCAACGAAATTCTTTAATTTTACGCTGCCTGGTTACCACCAGACCTACCGGTGATCATGTGTGTTTCAGATCAGAACGATTGTGTAAGGCCACTATGATCTCTGTGTAAGGACGGGACTTCCCATGCTAACGGCTTGGAACACTGCCCCCCTGTGGTACTTGTATGTTACTATCACAGGTTGTTGAGGACTGCCCAGGAACATCGTTGGTTCTAATTTTAGCCCCTGCCTGTATACGAGTCCAGACATTATTTACCTCTGCCGAGAGCGAGACCGGCCATTATTAGAGACCCGGCAGCTAATGGAATACAGGCCCATATTAGAGGATTCACGGTATTTGTCTGACCAGATTCCTGTTTATGTCTGGAAAAAAATCTCATTTCTGCCTAGCTCCCTGCCCACTAAAACCTTTGTGGAACAAACATGCTTCAACAGATTCAGTTCAAATTAGATTGATTTATAGTCAAGATGTGGATCTATAAAGTCTGAGGGTTCATCCAGAGTTTCAAATAAGCTTTCACTGTCATGTTTGTTTTAGGGTTTCTAACCCACATGCAGAACACACGGACTTAGGGAGAAAGTTCAACAGTTTATTTTGAAACACAATGATAATAAAGTACTGATGCAGGGGGGTATCAGGTCCAGGACTGTTCACGACTGGTTTTTTCTGCAGAGGGGGACAGAAAGGTTAGCAGATATCCAGGTATGTTTGCTGGTTGAATGAGTGCAGGTCTGTACCTGTTCTGAGGTTTGAGCAGAGCGGCAGAGGAGGGGAACCAGGAGGGTCCAGAGGCTGAAGGCAGAGGGCTATGCAGAGGCAGAGCTTGGTTTCTGATCTTGCAGATTCGGATTTGAGCTTCTCTTTCAGTTTCTTCTGAGAGCGGGCAGGCAGGTATCTGACAGATTGACTTTCCGGGGTTCTTCAGAGATCAGACAGACTGGTTTCAGACTGAGAAACTCTTCCAGAGTTTCTGGGTTCAGACAGGTTCTTCCTAGGAAGCAGAGAGGACAAAAACAGATTAGGTTCAGGTTTAGGTTTCAGGGGAGTCAGAGATTCGGACAGGCAGGTTGGCTCAGGCTTGCTAACCATAACTGGCAAAACACTCTGGCATTGGAGTGTTGCTCTGCCTCTCCTTAAATGCTGGTCTCCCGATGAGCAAACGAGCACGCAGGTGTGCTAGTCAGCTTCAGCTCCAGGAGACCTAGAACACCCTCTGCTGGAGAAAGGTGGACAGACCTCCAGATCCCAAGATTCACAGGGTTTTGGAGTTTTTATTTTAAAAAAAAATTTGCGAGCTCATTTTTTTTTTTTCATTTTTTTCTTTGTTTAATCACCTATAAATCAAACACGTTGACATTTATAATATTGGTTCCACCTTTTTCCAAAATTTCCAATTTATAGCTGAACTTGCTTTAATTCACATATTTAATTTCAGGCGGAATTTGCTCCTAAGACCCTCTGAGCTTAACTTTTTAACCTATAAAAAGTAAGACCAGACAGACACAGTGTAAGGTTCACAAGATTTTGCAAAAGTGGAGAGAAATTTGTGCACTGAAGTCTCTTAGCTCTACTCCAACTGTACGTCCCCTTGCAGGCCTCTCCATAAGGGTCTCTTAGTCTAACCATGCCACAGAAATGACTGTGTCCTTTTTCAGTCCCTATATTCATCCTTAGCTGAAGTAATAAAGCCATTTTATTTTGTTTTACTCTAGAATAAGAATCAACATAATGTCTGTTTGTTGTTTTGAAGGTAGATACTCTGGTGCTTAATGATTTAAGTGTTAAATAATTGTTAAGAAAGTCGGGTACGGAGAGCGGTGGACTGAAAATGAACACAGTCCGATCTGAAGCTGTGTTCCTCTCATTTTGAGGTAAATCTTTTAAAGTTCTCATTAAAAAGTCCAGGCAGTATTATTCAAAAACATGACTTTTATCATCCTTCAGCGTCAGACTGATAATGCGTCGCCCTCGGGTTGAAACTGCTCCCTTCGTACCTGTTTGGGAAACAGTTGGACGTTCAGCAGAAGGGGTGAACAAAGTCTGGCTTTAGTCAATCAGGGGGGTGAAAGAAAGAACAGCCTCCAGTTTGCACTCTTGCTGATTCTCCTCCAAAGATGAAATGGTGGATTCTGAACAACAGGTGTGAAAGCAGCAGCTAGTCCTGCGTCAGCCTGCACTGCCATGGTTATCCTGCTTTGGCCTGCAGGCTCGGCAGCAACGGCAAAATAATATGAAAGTTCAGTTTACAGAAGATCTGGTGTAATTATTTCATTATTATAATGATTCATTCATTTTGCTGCAACTAAATTGTTTCTTCTGCATAAGAACCAAATAAAACAGAGATCAGTTTTTTTCAAATTAAAGGGAACATCAGTTTTTTGTTAAATTTGACCTTAACATGACCTTTCCTGTCTTCACAGATTCAGGCTGCTGTTTTGGTTTCAGCTTATCCCAGAGAGCATCTGGTGAGACACCAAAAACGGTGGTCTGTCCCTCCTAGACAACTGAGTGAGAACAGGGACTACACCCAATGGGCTTTTATTGCCAAGGTGAGTGACTTCACTGGCAAACAAATCCTGGATTTGGTGGAAGAAGGGAGACAGAATCTCCTCTAGATTGATTTCTGTTGCTTTGCATGTTTTGCTTTTAAAAAAAAAAATACATTTCTGACAGTGAAGACAGTTCGAACGGCTCCTTCACCTGGTGGAGCATTGCAGCATGGCTTCAGATGGTTTCCTTCACTAAATCAGAGTCCCCTTCTGTTTCAGATCCGATCGGACCATGCAGGGATGGAAAAAATTACTTATTCCTTAGAGGGCATCGGAGCAAATCAGTACCCTTATCATGTGTTTGTGGTTGACCCTCATACTGGATACATCCGTGTGACCAAAATCCTTGACAGGGAGGACATCGCCCGATACCAAGTAAGTTCCTGGCTTCTACAGCAAACTCATATACCTATATATATATATATATATATATAGTATATATATATATATATATATATATATATATATATATATATATATATATATATATATATATATATATATACTACTAGTGGAACGTTCACAAAATCCAATCGATTCGTTCAAGCTTCACGGCTCTCTCGCGGTCACGTTTTCGGTTTGGTTCGTATATGTTGATTGTTAGAAAAATCTACTATGTCTTGTAAAGTACAACGCTGCGGTGTATAAAACCCTGTGAACGCTTAATTTAATATGACATATTTTTAAAAATCCCCATCATCATCCTGCAGATGTTCAGTTTCTGCCTCAAATATTTTCTTTTCTTTCTGTTGTGGATTTTGTAACAGTGAAATAACTAGATCAAATATACACTCACCGGCCTCTTTATTAGGTACACCTGTCCAACTGCTCGCACAACACTTAATTTCTAAGCAGCTAATCACATGGCGGCAATAAAGTGCATTTAGGCATGTAGACATGGTCAAGACAATCTCCTCTGCAGGTGCCAAAGCGAGCATCAGTATGTAGCAGGCAGGTGATTTGGAGTGACTATGAACGCGGGCATGATTGTTTTTGCCAGCAGCTGGCTGGTCTGAGTATTTCATGAAACTGGTGCTGATCTACTGGGATTTTTCACGCGACAACCATCTCTAGGAAGCTTTACAGGAGAATGGCCCGAAAAAAGAAAAATGATCCAGTGAGCTGCAAAGCCCCTGCGGGCTGAAAATGCCTTGCTGGATGCCAGGAGGTCAGAGGAGAATGGCTGCACTGGTTGGAGCTGATAGAAGGGCAACAGTGCACTCATATAACCACCGCTACAAACTTCAAGGTGGGCAGAAGAGCATCTCTGAACGCCATTGCGCACGTCAAACTTTTGAGAGGCAGATGGGCTACAGCAGCAGAAGACCACATCGGGTGCCACTTCTTTTCAGCTAAGAACAGGGAACTGAGGCTACAATTTGCACAAGCTCATCGAAATTGGACAATAGAAGATTGGAAAAACGCTGCCTGGTCTGATGAGTCTCCGATTTCTGCCGCGTACATTCGGATGGTAGGGTCAGAATTTGGCGTCTACAACATGAAAGCATGGATCCATCCTGCCTTGTATCAACGGTTCAGGCTGGTGGTGGTGGTGTCGTGGTGTGGGGAATATTTTCTGGCACTCTTTGGGCCCCTTGGTACCAATTGAGCATCGCTAGCAACGCCACAGCCTACCTGAGTATTGTTAAGCTGACCATGTCCATCCCTTTATGACCACAATGTACCCAACTTCTGGATGGCTACTTTCAGCAGGATAATGCGCCATGTCATAAAGCTGGAATCATCTCAGACTGGTTTCTGAACATGACAATGAGTTCACTGTACTTCAACATGGCCTCCACAGTCACCAGATCTCAACCCAATAGAGCATCTTTGGGATGTGGTGGAACGGGAGATTCGCATCATGGATGTGCAGCCGACAAATCTGCGGCAACCGTGTGATGCCATCATGTCAATATGGACCAAACTCCCTGAGGAATGCTTCCAGCACCTTGTTGAATCTATGCCACCAAGAATTGAGGCAGTTCTGAAGGCAAAGGGGTCCAACCCATTATGAAGTGATGGGTAGGGTGACCATATTTTCATTTGGGAAAACCAGGACACCTTGGAGCTGGTGGTAGGTGATTGAAAGAACAAATGTCTCATCATTAGGATTTGCCTCGGTGATCAGAGGAAAATTGGAAGTTCAGTTAATATAAGTAATACAATCCTGGGTGAATAGTTCCGTCTGAAATAAATGAAAATAGTTGTTTTAATGGTTATAGAGTCAGATATGTGGCGGTAATGTTTGGTTTATCTAAAGGTTTTATCTGTTACTGTGTAAATGAGTTTGGCTGTAATTTAAGGACAGATTCTAATATATCTGCAGGGTGGGGAATTATAAATCTGATAGGAGTTAAATTTTTTTATTGTTGTTTTGCACAATATGCTTAACTACGTATTTTTTGTTGTTGAATATTAGAGATTTTGCAGATATATTTTGTAGGATAATACTGTTTAGATTTACTTATATATTTATAACCCTTTTATGAATAGAATGGAAAATCTCTTTATTGTCCCACAATGGCAAATTTACAGCAGCAGAAAGATGAATGAAAATGGTCACAAGGTTATTTAACTGAAGAATAACATAATAGGGAAGGGTTAAAAATATAAACAATTAAATACTGTAAAGTGTTTTAACAAAACCGGAGGAATTAATAAATCACGCAGCGGCGAATACTTTTGTAATGGATATCGAAAAGGTGCAGCAACACCCAGAGATGCGCAAGAACACGTGCAGCAAAAGGTTATTTAACTGACTAAGGTTTCTATCATTACATTTGATTTTATTTGTTCCTGCTCCCGCTGGTTGGAACTTTTATTCCACTCTGGATTCTTGTGAGTGTAGTCTTTGTTCACTTTAAGTTTTTAAAAAATAAATAAATAAACAAATAGTTTTGAAAACCTCGGTATTCATTCTTTTCCTGCTTTGTGTGTCAACTTTCACGGTTGCTTAGCAACAGAGCATACGGCGGTAAAACCCGCCGAAGGGTGGACCTGTTCGAATTTACAGCCAAAACTCTTCCGGCCTCCTTATTTTCAAGGACTTCGAAGGATCCAGTCTAGGTAGACCGCGTCCTAGGAGGATGCAGCCCAGGATTTCGAACAGAGCCTCTGATTAAGAACAGGGCTGCCCGCACTGACGCGGCTCAGGGATTACGTCACACGGAGCGTCGTGCGCAGTGAAATCAGGACATTTCCTCACTTTCTAAAAAAAACCCGGGACGCCCGGGACAGGACGTGAAATACGGATATGTCCCGGGAAATACGGACGTTTGGTCACCCTACCTTAACCCCACACTGCTCCCTGTGTGCCGCACAATGGCAGCCCACTGCTCCCCAAGGGGAGGGGTTAAATGCAGAGAGGGAATTTCTCCAATGTGAGATCAATAAATTTCTATTATCATAACTATAGAGATAGCTCAGGATAACCTGAGCCACTCTAACTATGTTTTATCAAAGGCTCAGTCTAGCCTTAAAAGTATAGGCTACTTCCTATGTATATGCAGGATACTTATATTACTCATGTAAATGTAAAAGTTTATCATTCTCCCTTTTTATAAAACATCAATATTTTTTCTTACATTATAATCATAATGTTTTCCTCCTGAAGTTTGTTTCTCCTGATGTTAATTTCTGAATTGAGTGTCTCACTGAACTTTCATTATGATTCATAATTCAAACAGAGAGTCTGGTTTCATTTTTATTAGGCCATCTAGCCTGTTTCTCTTCTACTCTTCAGTTCTGAATACTCTTAGATGGTTAGTTCATGTTTAACACGCATTCCCTAAGCCAGTGGTTCCCTCAGGGCTAAAGCCATTGCAGGCTGGAAGCGTACATGGATGAAATAAAACAGCTTGTTTGACTGAGTTATTGTACTACGTTGTGACACTGCAACCCAGATTTGAGAAGCATCTACAGCAACAGCAAGCAGGCTCTACTACAGTTTTAATTTGAAAAAGATGGGAGGATTAAAGTACAAAGAAAAAACTCTCAGGGAGCTGTTAAATGTTTTCATAACCATTTTGCATTAAGAGGCTTTTTAATGTATAGATTATAGCAAAGTTAAATATTGTTACAAATAAAAAAAGAAATATGTTTAAAAATAACACAGACAACAAAGAATCCTCTTCTAATCTACAGTATAGAACTATGAAAAAAATACAGTTACACAAAAGTGTTCCACCTGTAAAGATGGTGTAGTTTGTTTTGTTGCAACCTGAAGTGTGCAAATAAACCGCAGTGGAGCTTTTGCCGTAAATATGTGTACAGGTTGATTATATCTGGTTGAACGATGTGTGTGCCTGCTTGATTCTTGGGATCGTGGTAACAGCGTGTGAACTTTCTCCTGTAATCCAAAGGGGGGCCCAGACTCTAATCTTTGGGAACCACTGCTATAGGGTATCTGGTCCTATAAAGTCTATAATAGGTGATTGAATGATTTAATTGCTATCTGGTCCTAAAGGTCTCAAATAGGGTGATAGAATGACTCATATAGAGTATCGGTCCTTTAGGCCTCTAATAGGGTGATAGAATGATCCTATAGGGTATCTGTGTCTCTAATAGAGTGATAGAATGATTCTATAGGTATCTGTTTCCTTCAGGTCTCTAATACGGGTGGACTAGAATGATTCTATAGGCATCTGGTCCTTCACAGGATTCTCTGAACTCAGGGGTGACAGAACATGATTCTATAGGCAAGTCTGGTGGCCCAGGTTCATTACAGGGTCCGAGAGCAATGTTCTTTGAATCGTAAGAAGATAAAATCAGTAAAGGGGAAATGTCAATAAAAGGGTGATAGAATAATACTATACAGGTATCATGGTCCTTCAGGCCTCTAATAGAGTGATTCTATAGGATTATCTGGTCCTTCAGGTCCCTAATAGGGTGATAGAATGATTCTATAGGGTGTCTGGTCCTTCAGGTCTCTAATAGGGTGATAGCAATTAGATTCTATAGGGTATCAACATCCTTCTGTCTCTAATAGGGTGATAGAATGATTCTATAGGGTATCTGGTCCTTCAGGTCTCTAATAGGGTGATTGGAATGATGGAGCCAGGGTATCTAACCTTCAGGTGCTCTAAGCAGAGGTGACAGAATGATGGTCTATAGGCATCTGGTCCTTCAGGTCTTCCTGGGATGCCAGCTGATAGGAATGATCTCATCAGGCATAAAGGTCCTTGTCAAAACTCTGCACAGCAGTGATGAAATGACTTATAGGCATTCGGTCCTTCAGGTCAATAAAATTAGACAGAATGACTTAGTAGCCTGGTTCTTTCCTCAATAGGTGCCATAATGATTTATAGGGAGCTCCGGTTCTGTGTTCCATGCTGGGTGATACAGTATGTGGCTCCTTATAGTATCTGGCTCCTCCAGGTCTTAATTTCCCCTATAGCAAAATCGGGTCCCTCTGCGGCCCCTGGCTGTGCGAAAGAATGATTAGTATAGGTTGCGCCTGGAGCCCGTGACTCATTGCGATAGAATGATTTCATATCAGGTGCGATATTAATTTGCCTGGAACTAGCCCATTAGGGTGACTAAATTATCTCTAATGGGTAAGCTCCGGCCCTTCGGTGCCAATAAAGTATGACTGAAATTATTTGTAAGCGTCATTGTGTTATACTTGCCCTCAATAGGAATATTCTTCGGTGTCTTCTAATAGGGTGCATAAGTAAATGAATTGGCAGTGGCTTCCGGCTCTTCTGTGTCTAATAAGTGACAGAATGGCCTCTGCTAGGCCTGGAAGCTCAAAAGAATGAGCCTTGAGTGCTTTCCGGTCTCGTGTCTTCGGCGATAATGATCAGTAGGCCTGGTTCTTTCTAAGATGAAGCCTCAGTATGTTCTTCCTGGCCAGGTGACAGAATGATTCTATAGGGTATCTGTCCTTCAAGTCTCTAATAGGGTGATAGAATGATTCTATAGGGCATCTGGTCCTTCAGGCCCCTAATAGGGTGATAGAATGATTCCATAGGGTATCTGGTCCTTCAGGTCTCTACACCTTAAGGACCAGATACCCTATAGAATCATTTTATCACCCTATTAGAGACCTGGAGGACCAGATACACTATAGAATCATTCTATCACCCTATTAGAGACCTGAAGGACCAGATACTCTATAGAATCATTTTATCACCCTATTAGAGGACCTGAAGGACCAGATAACCTATAGAATCATTCTATCACCACTATAAAGAGACCTGAAGGACCAGATACCCTATAGAATCATTATATCACTCTATCGCCCTATTAGAGACCTGAAGGACCAGATACCCTATACAATCATTCTATCACCCTATTAGAGAAGGTCCAAACATCCAGTTAGCATCCCCTGCTCAGTGTGAAGCTCAAACAATCCTTCCAGGGGGAGAAGGCCAAAACATCCAGTTTGTAGGATGACTTCCTGCCGAGAGGCAAAGACAAAAAACAACAAGGTTAGGGCTCAGGGAGACAAAGACTCACTTAGACTCTGCTAAACGAACAGATACATCTACTGTCCTGTGATTTTTGGTTATTTGGGGATATTTGAGAGCTCTTGAACGCAGCACAGGGTCCAGAAAAACACCCCCCTCTCCTCATCTGTTTGCGCTCATAGAAAAATGACTCTCCCTCTGCTGGGACCACGCTCTGTTTGGTGAAGGTTTCTGTCAGTCAGGGGGAGTTTCTAATGTGTTGGATCTGATTGGTTGGATACTCTAGTCCCCTATCCTCTGGTTTCCATTCGATCATTCTTAGTTTTCTAGTTATTGGTCTTGTTTCCCTTTTGCTTCATTTTAATTTCTTTTTTAGTTTTAGTTCAGCTCTGTATGTTGCCCCTCCCCTTCCCCTTTAGCTGCCTCTGTCCGCACCTGCTCCCAGTTAGCTGATCACTCCATTCATTGTTCTCTCCCATATATACTCCTCCTCTGCAGTTCCTGGATCCTCCTCACTCCTCATGTACAGTTCTCCCTGGTGTCTCCTAGTTTTGGTTCCCTGTTTTTTTACTTCTGAATTTGTGCTTCTGTTGCTATCTACCTCTAAATTAAATCTGCAATAAATCCTATCTGTCTCTTCATCTCTGCATTGGGGTCCTCAGACAATTTCCTTTAAACTTGATGAATGTTGGCAATCAGCTGGCATCCCAGGAAGGCCGAAGGAGGTCTGGTTTGTAGACCAGCAGATTTCATCTCTGCTTTTTGCAATTGAAACAGCTCTGCTGGCTCCATCATGCCCAGACCACAGTTGGGTTAAGGGCTCTTTTCTTTTAGCAACATTTCACTGGCTGAAGGTTGGTTTATGTTGATTTTTAAATGATCTAATTGCTTTCCCACCATTATCGGGCTGGTGGGTAAATCGTGTTAATTTAGGCCTAAAGTTAGTGGAGTTCAGTTAATCCTGTGAAGTTTTATGCCCTGCAGTGCAATGAAGCTGTATGTATTATGTAGCTTTTTTTTATTGACATTTCCCCTTTACTGATTTTATCTTCTTACGTTTCAAAGAACTTGCTCTCGGAGCGTGTAAAGCACCTTGGCCATCTGACTTGGGTTAAGAGTGTTGTTGAAATACAGATGAGTTCAGTTAATCCTGTGAAGGTTTACGCCCTGCAGAGCAATGTAGTCCAACCGTCTGAGAGAACTAATGAAAACCGCAGCCATAATAAACAAGCAGTGTTTTGTACACACCTCTTCCCAACTATGACTCACCTTGCAGAGAAACCAGGCAAGTTTCAAACATGTTTTGATTCTGATCAAATAAAGATAAAAGTGTCTGTTAAACTTTTATTCCAGCAGACCAGCTTGAACACATAATTAAAGCATAATAAATATAAAGTTAGCTTAGGGCAGTGGTTCTCAAAGATTTTCTTCTGGGCCCCCCTTTGATTACAATAAAATTTCCCCCCCCCAAAAAAAAAAAAAAAAAGAATCAACTGGGCACACACATCGTTCAACCAGATATAATAAACCTATACACATATTTTGTTTTTTCAAACTCCACTGAAGTTTATTTCACACTTCAGGTTGCAACAAAACAAACTACACCATCTTTACAGTGGAACACTTTTGTGTAACTGTATTTTTTTTAATAGTTCTATACTGTAGATTAGAAGAGGATTCTTTGTTGTCTGTGTTATTTTAAACATATTTCTTTTTTTTATTTGTAACAATATTTAACTTTTGCTATAATCTATATACATTAAAAAAGCCTCTGTGCAAAATGGAGTGAAAACATTTAACAGCTCCCTGAGAGTTTTTTCTTTGTACTTTAATCCTCCCATCTTTTCAGTGGCTGTAGTGTGAGCCTGCCTTTTGCTGCAGATCTTCTCAAATCTGGGTTGCAGTGTCACAACTGTCCATTATGCTCAGTCAAGCAAGCGCTGTTTTTTTTTTTTCTTCATTCATCCATACCGCTTCCCGCGCCCCCCCTGCAAGCATTGCGCCCCCCCTAGGGGGCGCGCCCCACACTTTGGGAACCACTGGCTTAGGGAATGCGTGTTAAACATGAACTAACCATCTAAGAGTATTCAGAACTGAAGAGTAGAAGAGAAACAGGCTAGATGGCCTAATAAAAATGAAACCAGACTCTCTGTTTGAATTATGAATCATAATGAAAGTTCAGTGAGACACTCAATTCAGAAATTAACATCAGGAGAAACAGGCATTCAGAGAGGAAAACATTATGATATAATGTAAAGAAAATATTTGATGTTTATAAAAAGGGAGATAAGCTTTTGACATTTACATGAGTAAATAAGTACATCTACATATAAGGGAGTAGCCTATATACTTTTAAGGCTAGGCTTAAAACTTTCCTTTTGATAAAGCTTATGGTTAGAGTGGCTCAGGTTATCCTGAGCTATCTCTATAGTTATGATAATAGAAATTTATTGATCTCGCATTGGAGAAATTCCCTCTCACTGCATTTAACCCCTCCTTGAGAACGGTGGAGCTACCATTGTGCGACACACAGGAGCAGTCAATGAGGTTAGGGTAGGGTGACCAAAGCGTCCGTATTTCCGGGACATATCCGTATTTCGTCCTGTCCCGAGCGTCGGGTTTTTAGAGAAGTGAGGAAATGTGCACAATTTCACTCGCTTTTGACGCTCCGTGTGGCCGTAATCCCTGAGAACAGCGATCAGTGCGGGCAGCCTATTCTTAATCAGAATGCTGTTGAAAACCTAGGGGGGCGGTCTACCTAAACTGGATCCTTCAAAGTCCTTGAAAATGGAGGCCGGAAGAGTTTTGGCTGTAAATTCGAACAGGTCCACCCTTCGGCGGGTTTTACCGCCGTATGCTCTGTTGCTAAGCAACCGTGAAAGTTGACACACAAAGCAGGAAAAGAATGAATACCGAGGTTTTCAAACTATTTGTTTGCTCGATGATTTTTAAAACTTAGTGAACAAAGACTACCTCACAAGAATCCAGAGTAATAAAAGTTCAACCAAAGGGAGCAGTGGTAGTAAATAAAATCAAATGTAATGATATATGAAAACCTTAGTCAGTTGGGGAATAACCTGGCAAGTTGTCATTCTAAATATCTCGCGCTGTTGCTATTTTCAAAGTGCATATTGGTTATTTATTCACAGTTTTATATTGTGAAAACACTTTTACAGAATTTAATTTTTATATTTTAACTCTTCCTCAGTGTTTATGTTTTTTCTAAGGTCCACATTGTGACCACTGCTGCTATAATCTGTTGCTGTGTAATTTGGCTCATTGTGGGGACAATAAAGGGATTTTCTGTGCCCTGCCATTCTATAAAGGGGTAGAAAGATATAAGTAAATCTAAACAATGTGACTACAAAATATATCTGCAAAATCTCTAATATTCAACAACAAAAAAATACTTAGCTAAGCATATGCTGTGCAAAACAACAATAAAAAAATTAAACTCCTATCAGACTTATACTCCCCACCCTGCAAATATATTAGAATCTGTCCTTAAATTCCAGCCAAACCTATTTACAAAGTGCAACAGATAAAAACTTTAGATAAACCAACAAACATTACTGCCACATATCTGACTTCACAACCTTTAAAACAACTATTTCTATCTATTTCAGATCGAACCATATTCATACTGAGTTGTATATATTAAACTGAACTTCCAATTTTCACCACTGTTCTGCGCTTAAGTAACATTTCCTTTCCTCTGATCAGCGGAGCAAATCCTAATGATGAGGCGTTTAACAATCCAACCTACCTCGGCTCCAAGGTAACCTGGTTTTCCGAAATGAAAATATGCAAATACCTCTACCCCATGTCAGTGTAACGGGTTGGACCCCTTTGCCTTCTAGAACTGCCTCCTCCTCACCGGTGCGGCATAGACTGGCAACAAGGTGCTGGAAGCATTCTCAGGGAGTTTGGTCCATATTGACACATGATGGCATCGCTGCTGCTTTGAGATTTGTCGTGGCTGCTGCATATCACGATGAGAATCTCCGTCACCACACATCCCGGGTGATGCTCTATTGGATTGAGATCTGCTGACTGATCTATAGCAGTGAACTCATTGTCATGCCTGTAAGAAACCAGTTCGAGATGATTCCAGTTTTCGGCGAGGCGGCGCACATCCAAGTAGCCATCAGAAGCTGTTGATTGTGGTCAAGTAAAGGGATGGAATATGTCAGCAACAATACTCAGGCTGTGGCGCGCAACGGCGCCCACTGGTACCACAGGCCCAAAGCCAAGAAAATACCCCCACACCATGACACCACCACCACCAAAGGAAGCGATACACGGCAGGATGGATCCATGCTTTCCTCGACGTTGTAGATGCCAAATTCTGACCCTACCATCCGAATAACAATGCAGGCAGAAATCGAGACTCATCAGACCAGGCAACGTTTTTCCAATCTTCTATTGTCCAATTTCCATGAGCTTGTGCAAATAGTAGCCTCAGTTTCCTGTTCTTAGCGGAAGCGCGATGGCACCCGGTGTGGTCTTCTGCTGCTGTAGCCCATCTGCCCTCAAAAGTTTGACACATATACACTGTGCGTCCACAGATGCTCTTCTGCCCACCTTTGGTTGTAACGGGTGGTTATTTGAGTCACTGTTGCCCTTCTATCTGCTCAAACCAGTCTGGCCATTTTCCTCTGACCTCTGGCATCAACAAGGCATTTCCGCCTACAGAACCGCCGCTCACTGGATGCTTTTTTCTTTCGCGGACCATTCTCTGTAAACCCTAGAGATGGTTGTAGCATGAAAATCCCAGTGCAGATCAGCAGTGCTCTCTGAAAATACTCAGAGACCAGCGCCTTCTGGCACCAACAATGGCGCCACGCTCAAAGTCACTCAAATCACCCTTTCTTCCCATGCTACCGATTGATGCTCGGTTTGAACTCGCAGGATTAGTTTCTACACGGCCTAAATGTAATAAGTTATTTTAGTGTCATTAGTGAAATTAAGTGCTGCAGCAGGAAGCTTGGACAGGTGTACCCAATAAAGGTCGCAGAGTGGTATATAAGCTGACCTATTCTGTTACATAAAAATCCACAACAACGAAAAATATTTAGTAAACGAACATCTGCAGGATGATGATTTTTAAAATATGTCATATTAAATTAAACGCTCACAGGTTTATACAGGAATTATAATATACAAGACATAGTAGATTTTCCTAACAATCACCATACCTAAACTTAAACCGAAACCGCGACCAATTTTAAACCGCGAATGAACCTAATCGGATGGATTTTGTGAACCGCTCCACCCCTATAGTATATATATATATATATATATATATATATATATATATATATATATATAGTATATATATATATATATATATATGTGGAGTATATATATATATATATATATATAGGTGAGTTTGCTGTAGAAGCCAGGAACTTACTTGGTATCGGGCGATGTCCTCCCTGTCAAGGATTTTGGTCACACGGATGTATCCAGTATGAGGGTCAACCACAAACACATGATAAGGGTACTGATTTGCTCCGATGCCCTCTAAGGAATAAGTAATTTTTTCCATCCCTGCATGGTCCGATCGGATCTGAAACAGAAGGGGACTCTGATTTAGTGAAGGAAACCATCTGAAGCCATGCTGCAATGCTCCACCAGGTGAAGGAGCCGTTCGAACTGTCTTCACTGTCAGAAATGTATTTTTTTTTTTAAAAGCAAAACATGCAAAGCAACAGAAATCAATCTAGAGGAGATTCTGTCTCCCTTCTTCCACCAAATCCAGGATTTGTTTGCCAGTGAAGTCACTCACCTTGGCAATAAAAGCCCATTGGGTGTAGTCCCTGTTCTCACTCAGTTGTCTAGGAGGGACAGACCACCGTTTTTGGTGTCTCACCAGATGCTCTCTGGGATAAGCTGAAACCAAAACAGCAGCCTGAATCTGTGAAGACAGGAAAGGTCATGTTAAGGTCAAATTTAACAAAAAACTGATGTTCCCTTTAATTTGAAAAAAACTGATCTCTGTTTTATTTGGTTCTTATGCAGAAGAAACAATTTAGTTGCAGCAAAATGAATGAATCATTATAATAATGAAATAATTACACCAGATCTTCTGTAAACTGAACTTTCATATTATTTTGCCGTTGCTGCCGAGCCTGCAGGCCAAAGCAGGATAACCATGGCAGTGCAGGCTGACGCAGGACTAGCTGCTGCTTTCACACCTGTTGTTCAGAATCCACCATTTCATCTTTGGAGGAGAATCAGCAAGAGTGCAAACTGGAGGCTGTTCTTTCTTTCACCCCCCTGATTGACTAAAGCCAGACTTTGTTCACCCCTTCTGCTGAACGTCCAACTGTTTCCCAAACAGGTACGAAGGGAGCAGTTTCAACCCGAGGGCGACGCATTATCAGTCTGACGCTGAAGGATGATAAAAGTCATGTTTTTGAATAATACTGCCTTGACTTTTTAATGAGAACTTTAAAAGATTTACCTCAAAATGAGAGGAACACAGCTTCAGATCGGACTGTGTTCATTTTCAGTCCACCGCTCTCCGTACCCGACTTTCTTAACAATTATTTAACACTTAAATCATTAAGCACCAGAGTATCTACCTTCAAAACAACAAACAGACATTATGTTGATTCTTATTCTAGAGTAAAACAAAATAAAATGGCTTTATTACTTCAGCTAAGGATGAATATAGGGACTGAAAAAGGACACAGTCATTTCTGTGGCATGGTTAGACTAAGAGACCCTTATGGAGAGGCCTGCAAGGGGACGTACAGTTGGAGTAGAGCTAAGAGACTTCAGTGCACAAATTTCTCTCCACTTTTGCAAAATCTTGTGAACCTTACACTGTGTCTGTCTGGTCTTACTTTTTATAGGTTAAAAAGTTAAGCTCAGAGGGTCTTAGGAGCAAATTCACTGAAATTAAATACATGTGAATTAAAAGCAAAGTTCAGCTATAAATTGAAATTTTTTTGGAAAAGGTGGAACCAATATTATAAATGTCAAGCGTGTTTTGATTTATAGGTGATTAAACAAAGAAAAATGAAAAAAAGACGTATTTTTTAAAAATTTTTTAAAATCCTCAAAACCCTGTGAATCTTGGGATCTGGAGGTCTGTCACCTTTCTCCAGCAGAGGGTGTTCTAGGTCTCCTGGAGCTGAAGCTGACTAGCACACCTGCGGCTCGTTTGCTCATCGGGAGACCAGCATTTAAGGAGAGGCAGAGCAACACTCCAATGCCAGAGTGTTTTGCCAGTTATGGTTAGCAAGCCTGAGCCAACCTGCCTGTCCGAATCTCTGACTCCCCTGAAACCTAAACCTGAACCTAATCTGTTTTTGTCCTCTCTGCTTCCTAGGAAGAACCTGTCTGAACCCAGAAACTCTGGAAGAGTTTCTCAGTCTGAAACCAGTTTGTCTGATCTCTGAAGAACCCCGGAAAGTCAATCTGTCAGATACCTGCCTGCCCGCTCTCAGAAGAAACTGAAAGAGAAGCTCAAATCCGAATCTGCAAGATCAGAAACCAAGCTCTGCCTCTGCATAGCCCTCTGCCTTCAGCCTCTGGACCCTCCTGGTTCCCCTCCTCTGCCGCTCTGCTCAAACCTCAGAACAGGTACAGACCTGCACTCATTCAACCAGCAAACATACCTGGATATCTGCTAACCTTTCTGTCCCCCTCTGCAGAAAAAACCAGTCGTGAACAGTCCTGGACCTGATACCCCCCTGCATCAGTACTTTATTATCATTGTGTTTCAAAATAAACTGTTGAACTTTCTCCCTAAGTCCGTGTGTTCTGCATGTGGGTTAGAAACCCTAAAACAAACATGACAGTGAAAGCTTATTTGAAACTCTGGATGAACCCTCAGACTTTATAGATCCACATCTTGACTATAAATCAATCTAATTTGAACTGAATCTGTTGAAGCATGTTTGTTCCACAAAGGTTTTAGTGGGCAGGGAGCTAGGCAGAAATGAGATTTTTTTCCAGACATAAACAGGAATCTGGTCAGACAAATACCGTGAATCCTCTAATATGGGCCTGTATTCCATTAGCTGCCGGGTCTCTAATAATGGCCGGTCTCGCTCTCGGCAGAGGTAAATAATGTCTGGACTTCATTATACAGGCAGGGCTAAATTAGAACCAGCGATGTTCCTGGGCAGTCCTCAACAACCTGTATTAGTAACATACAAATTACCACAGGGCAGTGTTTAGAAGCCGTTAGCATGGGAAGTCCGTCCTTACAGAGATCATAGTGGCCTTATCGTTCTGATCTGAAACACACATGATGATCACGGTAGGTCTGGTGGTAACAGGCAAGCGTAAATTAAAAGAATTTAAGTTGGCCTTAGATTTGTTCTGAATTTCCTTGAAGTATCACGATACTGGTAGCCCTACTTCCATAGCCTGCCTCCAAATAAAATGTGGCTGTGATGGCAGAACAGTTTCCATATTTTACTTTATTCGCATAAGTCCAGTTTGGCCAAGATTCCATTCTGCGGTGTTTGCAGCTGCTGGAAAGATGTCTGAATAATGTTCTGTATATAGCCCGTTATAGTAACTGTACTTATTCAATAAATGAACCTAGTATTTTATAGGTTCAAAGGGACACAAAATCTCATTTTTATTCATTCCACTGCTGACCTGTTTTGATCAAATAGAAATAGAGGCCTGCCTCTAATTCACAGACCTCCTTTCAATAATGGCCTGGACCAAGATGTACCTCAGTGAAATAAAAGGCCCCGGCCTATATTAGAGGATTCTGATTATTCTGATTTCCATTATTGGAACCTGCATGAGAGCAAAGTCTTTGCTCCCAAGATAAGTCATTTCATTGAAATTTACCAATAATATCATCAAACTGAATAGAAAAGAATAACAGTTGGATCAGTACGGACCGCTGGAAGCAACCAATCACCTCACAGGCCATGAGCCACGGCGCACTGGGCACAATGCAGACATAAATATGCACACCCAACCAGTTAGAGTATGGTATAAATATATTCAGGCTGGGTGCGGTGTCTTTTGGTGAAAAAATCATGAGATGAGAAAAAGTTTTTGTTCTGTACTGGGATTTTTAGAAAGCATTGGAATACCTTTTGGCCGGGAATGAAAGTGAATAATTTAAAGTAACTTGATTTTTTGTCCAGCTGAGTTTTCTCACTTAAAACTGAGATGTAGTTAAAAGATGTTGTCTGAGGCCGATAAAGGAAAAGTCCGTTTGCTCCAACTTTGTTTTGGCTGCAACAACTTTTTGGACTAAAAAGTGGGACAAAATCAGAGCCACCAAACAACCCAATTTTCAACAATTTCTGGACTAAATCCAGACTATGACTGACCAACCAGATTTAGCCTAATAACCAGCGTCTAAATGGCGTCTGGTGTTTGAGGCTGATTTCTCTGTGATTAATGGATTTTATTTTTGGATTTTTTCCCAAAAGCGAAGTTATGGGGAAAATCAACAGTTATGTGGTGTATGGTGTGTCTTGGAGGTGGAGACTCAAAGGGAGGTGGGTGTGCACCAAGGAAGTATGTGTGTATAAGATGCACTCACCTGTCTCACTGATGAGAAGAGTAAAGGGTGGGGCTGCGGTAATTTTGTTTGGCCTTCATTTCCCCTCACAGCTTCCTCTTATTTTGTTTCAGTATTAATTTGTTTCCTATATTAATTACTTGGATCTAACTTTGTTTGCTACAATCATCCTGCTGCGCTGTCATAATTATTGCTGGTGCTAATAAAGAAAACAAAAAGCATCCTGGATTCCAAGCATTATCTGTAACAATATGAATGTTTAAGCGTCTAAATTATGACAGAAAGGAGGACCATTTGAACTCTCAAGCGGCCAAAAGGATTTGTTTTAGGCTTACATAATACTTTTAATCCAAACCTAAGCGGCTTTTATGGAAATCATCACGTGCACAAGTGACAAATAACCAAGTCATCTTTCACTGCAAGAACAAAGGAAGCCACAGCTGGGGCCCACATCATACATTTCATTCACCTGGAAACAGGTAGGCAGAACCTTTACTATGTTTTGTGGATGGAAGAATTAGTTTTGATTAACTTTCTGGCAAATGAGAATAATATATTGAATAGGTGCTCCAGCTGGATACATTGAGCACTGATGATTATAAGTTCTCTGTGCTTTATTTAATTGATGATGGGACTTGGTGGCATAAATGTTAATGGCGGTTGCTGTTGTTTGAAGAGCCTATTGTTTGTTTGAATGCTTGGATGAAACTTCTCTGCCAATTAATTTAAATGCAATGTCAAATGATTTGGTTGTGCTCTGGAAATATTGATTGTGATGAGCCACACAATAAAATCTAACCAAATGAGTGGAATAAATTCAGCATTTCAATGTTCAAATAAGGAACATGGAAAAGAGAAATTAAATTGACTGCAAAGCGTTGGAAAATAAAGTCTGACAGACTTTATTTCCTTGAACAATGAGTACACTAAGGGCAAGCAAAAGGAGTTGGTAAGGAGTTGTCAGCTCATGGAGTCAGGCCTGGCGTATGCAAAAGCAAAGGCCCTGTTGAAAGATCATTATAGAAATGAGCAAAAGCTGGCTGCAGCATATATGGAGAGAGTTCTGTCATGGACCTCTATTAAGACAGAGGATGTGAGGGGCCCTCAGGAGTACAGCATCTTTCTGCGTGGATGCTGCAATGCCATGGAAGATGCAGTATTTAAATGACCTAGACACACCCCACAAACATGTTGGAGATCATCAAAAACTGCCCTACAAACTCCAGAAGACGCTGGAGATGCCATGCATGTGACCTGCAGGAAAAATACAACAGAAGAGCAAGGTTTATGGATATAGCCAGCTTTTATTAGAAACAATTGAAAATCTTAACAGACCCATTTTTTGGAAATATTCAGGACATCACTTCATCAAATAAACAAATAAAACACAAACCTCAGCCTCATTCCAGCATCAAAGGAACCAGCTTTGCTACCACTGTGGATAATGTGGAAAAGAACAGACACACCTTTGAACAAATCTAAAGATATAAAACTATGAGCCAAAAAGATTTGTCCCTGCTGCACTAAAGGACACACATTGGATATGTGTGATAGGGCGGTTTGAAAAAGAAAAGGTAGCACAAGGAGAAAATTGACTTCTTGAAAGCAAATGGTGCTTGTTTTAACTGCTTGTGTATAGGACACATCAGAAAAAAAATTGCCAAAGGAAGAAGATTTCCCTCTTAGCAGTGCAACCAAAAACAAAACACCAGTTACTTCATAAGGATAGTGTGGAAAGGACAGGGTGGCTGAGAAGTGTTCAGGTGGCTCTGGACAGCACTTTTTATTTCAGTGGACTTACAGGGGCTGGTTAGATGGATTGCAAGCTTTCTATTGTGCCAGTACAAGTAAAAGAAAAGAAAGGCAATAAGATAATTTTCACCTATGCCTCTTTGGACCAGGGAAGTACTGCAGTGTTTTGTACTGAGAGTATGATACAGAAACTCAATTTATCTGGGAAGAAGGCAAACATTCTACTCAGGACTATGGGACAGGAGAAAATAGTCAGTAGTTATATTGTGCCAGAGCTGGAGGTGGCAGCATTTGAAGATGACACCTTTATCAAGTTGCCAAAAGCATATACTCAGTTGTCAATGCCAGTCCACAAAGTAAACATTCCCAAAAATGAGGATCTGACAAGGTGGCCATATTTAAAACATCTTTACTTACCACAGATTGAAGCTGGAATTGAGCTGCTGATTGGCTCTAATGTCCCACGAGCCATGGAACCGCTGGAAGTCATCCGCAGTGAGCATAATGGACCCTATGCTGTAAGGACAGTGCTGGGCTGGACAGTAAATGGACCACTAACAGGAAATAGTGGAGAGGCCAATTACTGCGAGCAGGCAGTAACTATGAACCGTGTGTCCGTTGTGAATTTGGATGAACTATGGCAACAGCAATTTAAGATGAATTTTCCAGAGTCTGTTGTTGAGGAACAAGTAGGTCTGTCAAGAGAAGACCTGAGGATCATGGATATGGTTAGAAAGTCAGCCAAACATATTGATGGTCACTATCAGATCACTCTGCTTTTAAAAAATTCAAACATTAGCATGACCAATAACAGGAAAGTGGCAGAACAACGTTTACACCACTTAAAGAGGAGGTTTCAAAGGGATTCATTGTTCTACATGGAGTATAACACCTTTGTTAATGATCTCCTTTGTAAAGGCTATGCTGAAAGAGTTCCTGGTACAGAGCTGGAAAGAAGTGATGGCAAGGTTTGGTACATACCGCATCACGGGGTCTAACCCCCAACAAAAAGAAAACTGAGAGTCGTGTTTGATTGTGGTGCCTGTTTCAATGGACAGTCTCTAAATGACGAGTTGTTGCAAGGCCCTGATTTAACCAGCTCACTAATTGGAGTTGTGACCAGGTTCAGGAGGGAACCTGTGGTCATTAGGTCATTGGACGACATAGAAGCCATGTTTCATCAGGTGCGAGTGCCACCTGAAGATGCCGACTTGCTATGATTCATATAAAAAGAAAGTGCTTGTTTTGGGTGTTACTTCCTCCCCTAGCTGTGCCAACTTTGCCCTCAAAATATGTGCAAATGATTTTGGACATGGCTACAGAATGGAGACAGTGGATAAGTTGCAGCACCGTTTCTATGTTGATGACTGCTTGGTGTCAGTTGCAACAGAAGAGGAAGCACTGACCCTCTGTCGTGAGCTCACGTCTCTATGTGCTAAAGGTGGGTTTTGTTTGACTAAGTGGTTCAGTAACAGAAGTGAATTGATTCAGACCATCCCAGAACCTCACAGAGCTAAATGCATGAGGCAGTTGGATCTGGAGTGTGAGTTTATGCCCATTGAAAGAGTGTTGGATTTGGAGTGGTATGTCAAGTTTCTCCCTTTAAATTCACCTTTAAACACCTTTAACACCTTTAAACACCTTTAACACCTTTAAATTCAACATTATATAGAAGGAAAGGCCATTCACCCCCAGAGGCATTCTCTCTGCTGTCTCCTCAATTTATGATCCATTGGGTATGCTCTGTCCCTGTCATGAATCCAGTTTGTGTAGTCTGTTTTGTGTCTGTCTCTCCCTCCACCACCAGGTGGCGCCCTGTCATTCTTGGTCTTTCCTGCACACCTTCACTCCAGTTCTTTGGATTATTATCTGGAGGAGTACTTAAGCAGTGGACTGTCACTACCTTGGCGCCAGAGTGTTTTGCCAGTTTTGGGTACTCTAGCCAAGCTGAGATTAGCCATAGATTAGCAGAGTCTAACCTGAGTCTTTGTTTCTCTGAGTCTAACCTTGTTTTTGTCTTTGCCTTTTGGCAGGAAGTCCTCCTGCATACTGGAGGTTAGGCCTTCTTCCCCTGGAAGGATTGTTTTCTGAGTTCACACTGAGCAGGGGAGAAACCTCCACATGTGCCGTTCAAGTCCCTCACGGAAATCCAAGTGACAGTCCGCTCCAGTGCTCCTCCGGGTCCAAAGAATGTCTACCTGTCCACTCTTCAACATGTCCCCTCTTCTCTGGATCAACCCACACAGGCTGGATGCAAAGTGAGAGAAGAACCCCCCCAGGAACTCCCGGACATTTGACTTTTCTTGCTCGGCATCAAGATTCCGCGGTCCCTGAACTAACCTCTGTGAACTTCCCTTCTTACTTCAGTTCCGGTTCACCAGCTTTCTGAGTTCCCTGAATCCAACCCTTTTGAACTTCCCACAGTAAACCTGTTTAACCTTTTGCCTTGCTCTCTCAGTGGTTCTCTGCATTTTGGGTCAGACCTCTAAAACACATCATGACAGTCCCCTTGTTCTGACAACAAAAAAGATCTTAAGGAATTTGTGCACAGGAGGAATTGGTTGGGATGACCCCATACCTGAGACTGTCTCCAACAAGTGGCTTAAGTGGATGCAAGGGCTTCATCTGCTGGACAATTTTGAATTACATAGATGTCTAAAACCACTGGAGTTTGGAAATGTTGTCAGTGCACAATTACATAATTTCTGTGACGCATGTGAGGATGGCTATGGTGTAGTCACTTACCCGATGATGCATAATGAGCGCCACCAACGGCACTGTGCATTTATAATGGGAAAGGCTTGTGTCGCCCCACTGAAAATGATTACTATTCCAAGGATGAAACTGATTGCTGCAACAATGGCAAGTCGCATGGACTTTCTGTGGAGGAAAGAGCTGCACATGGATGTTCAGGAATCTGTTTTTGGACAGATAGCACATCTGTGCTATAATAAATTACAAATGAGAGCTCAAGATACAAGGTGTTTGTTGCAAGTTGTGTTTCAGAAATACTGAAATCATCTGACCCTGCTCAGTGGAAGTATGTGGATACAGCTTCAAATCTAGCAGATGTAGCATCTAGAGGGGTCAAAGTTGAGGCACGTTTGAAAGACAAACTCTGGTTAAGGGGACCTTCTTTTCTTTGCCAACCTGAAACAGACTGGCCTGTGAACCCTGAGCCTGTAAACCATATCTCCCAGGATGATCCACAGGTGAAGAAAAGTGCTGTTGTTAATGCTGTACAAGTTGAGGATTCTACCACTTACTTGATCCATCACTATTCCTCTTGGATACGGTTAAAGAAAGCTGTGGCATGGTGGCTGAAATACAAAGAATGGCTTTGGTCCTGTTTCAAGAAGAGGAAAGAGCTTACAGCCAATCAGAATGAAGTGAACATGCAGCAGCAAAGAATGATGGAAAAGGAAATATGTGCGTTCAAACGCACAGCTATCCAAGGATGTCTTACAGTGGAGGACATTGATAAGGCTGAGATAGCCATTATCCGGTTTTGCCAGAGAAGAAAGCTTTCAGATGACTTTTCAAGTCTGGAAAAGGGACAAAATGTAAAGAAAAGTAGCCACCTGTACAAGTTGTGTCCAAGGCTGGAAGATGGAGTCTTGCGTGTGGAAGATCGGCTCAGTAAAGCAGCCGGCCACACCCAGCGCACTCTTACTAAACATGCACCTTTTTACATGAGGGAAAAGGGGATTTTGTTTCAAAAATAGTTTTAAACAAAAAAAATACTTATATGGACTCACCCCAAACAGAATTAACAGCAGAAAGGACATGCTCCGTCGGGTCATAGTCACCCAGAAAAGTCCAGTGGTTTCAGAATACAAACTCTGTCCTGTTGCACTTTTTGCCTGTCTGGTCTGAACAGTTTCAGGAAGGAGGCATTACAACATTGGACAGAATCACACACAGCAGCAAAGAGTCGTCACGCCCATATGGTGTGGGGTTACCTGAGGCTGGCGTGGGAGAAAACACCTAACCTGCCAGTTCGTGACTTCTTTAGAAGTCAGCCAATTACAGGTTCCCATCGCACAGGATGGAACACGGAGGATCCATAACAGCCGACAGCCAAATTCCACCGAAACCACATCAGCTTTTTATTTTACCCATCAGCTTTTTATAACCAACACTCTGTGTTTTAATATGTTCCAGATAAAGACTCATTATGCAGGATAAAGACATTATTTTTCCACTGCTGTTCTAATCTTTCTGAGGCCCTAAAACAGACCATGAACTGCAACCTGCCTGAGTGATCAGGGCAGAAAGTGAAGGTGGTTTATAAAGCAGTCAAAAGGATTTAAGGGCCTTGAAATTAGAAAGCTGATTTACTTTCTGATCTAAAACAGGAATCCCCAAAGTGGGTCCTGGAGGGCCGCTGGCCTGCAGGATTTAGAAGTTTCTCTGCTTTAGCACAGCTGATTCTTCTTCTTCTTGGATTTATTGGCACTTACTGGTATGGAGTGTAGTTAGTGATGGACTATCTACTAATAAACATATATATAATTTCTAAGAAAAAAAAAGACATACTTATTGTTCTACCCATCTAACTCATGCACACATTCACCCTCTCTATAATCAAATTCTATTAAATAATTTTGTTTTCTTTAAAAATGGAATAATTATTTGTATATGTTTACTCTCCAAATTCTTCCTCAAAATATCTAATAAATGAATCTTTTCATTCAAACTCTCTCCTCGTAGATCTTCTCTCTCTTTCATATTGATGACATTCCAGTATAAAAAGTTCTATTGTTTCATATTTTCCACAGTAATTAACTTTTCCAGTAGTTTGCTTTTGATTTTAGAAAAGTGTTTAATTAAGTCTTGTTTGCCCAAATCTTAACCTCGTTATCTCTCCCTCCTCCTTTCTATTCTGCTTCCATTTCTTCTTTTTCTTACTATCTTCTGATTTTAATAAAAACTTCTTCCTGTTTTTTCTTCATGCCACCTTTTTGCCATTTTTCCATCAGTTTTTCTTTTATAAAAATCTTTCCCTCTGATTTACTTGTTTTAACTGTAAAACTAACAGGATTATAAGTTGGTCTCTTTGCCATTTTATCTGCCCTCTGGTTTAGAGTTGGCCTCAATTAATTATGCAGAGCTTGAATCTGAACAAATTACTGTTATTAATGGTTTTATGTCTTCTGCCGACTGTAAAGCTAATATTATTGCCAACATTTATCCTGTTTATCCTGATAATCAATCTGAAATTCCTTTTCCTATTTTTATATTGAATTCTGGTATTATTAAAACTATTCCTATTTTCCTTGTTATTTTTGATGCATCTGTATAAATGTGAATATATTAATAATAACTGTCTAAATGGAACTGTACTAAATTAATATCTACCGTGTACGATTTATCTTGTTTCTTTTCCATTAGTAACAGATCTGCTATTGCTTCTTTTAGAATCCATGGTGGTAGAACTGATATTGCTGTCCGAGTGATTTCTAAATTTCTAATTTTAAATTCTTTTATTTTGTTTTCAATTGTCCATCCAAAACTCCTAATTTCTTTCTTTTCTTTTTCCCAACATGGATTTAAAATTTCCCGAGTTGGATGATCAGAGTTATTACCTTCTATATTTAACCAATAATTTATTTCTAGTTTGGTTCTTCTTAAATCTAACGGCATTTCTCCCATTTCTCCTTGCATTGCTGCTATTGATGTGGTTTTAAATGCTCCAGTACATAATTTTAATGCCTGATGTTGGATAATTTAGCCAGATGTGTTTTAGCTTAACTTTAGTTTAACTATTCAACCAAAGTCTATATTAGATCTTATCATACCTGTATAAATCTGTTTTAGTGATTGTTTATCTGCTCACCAGTCACTGCCAGCCAAGCAGCTCAAAATATTTAAGACTTTCTTACATTTATCAACATTTTTTTTTTTTATATGTATATTCCATTTTAGTTTCTCATCAAACAATAGTCCTAAAAATGTTGTTATACACTTTACTTGCTCTAATTTTTGGTTATATAATTTTAATTTTATGTCCTTTTTTATTTTTTTCTGATTAAATATCATCACTTTTGTTCTTTCCACTGAAGCCCATTGCAATGCCCATTTCTCAATTTCCATAATAATCTCTTTTAATTTCTTTACAATAAAATCTACATTTTTCCCTCTTTTCCAAACACAGCTGATTCTGATGATTGCAGCTGCTGGAAACCTGTAAAACCTGCAGGTTTTAAAGCCCTACAGGACCCACTTAGAAATGTTGGATCTAAAAAGTCCAATCATTACGTCCCACTAATGTCTTAAATCTATTCAGATCATTGGGACCATGGATCCAGACTTCCCTCCCTCCAGAAACACCTTTGCTCTAATTCCTAAATATCTCAGCTGCATTTTAATGTCTGATCTTTTGCCACTAGTTCTGAAGCTGTTTGCAGCCTTTTATTTAAACATTGCAGAATAGCAGCTCCTGGATGAATGGAGATGGTGACACCTGCAGTGCAAAAACTATCTAGAAATAAGACAAAAAATCTTAAATTAAGTGTATTTACCATAATTTGACTAGCTAAAACATCTGATCAGTCAAGGAAGGAGTATCTTTTCTCTTGAAATAATATAAATATATGCACTTGAAATAGGACAATGCTACAATATTTTTTGTTCTGTAAAATGTAAATTTTCTTCTTCCATCAAGAAAGTGTCTCACCTCCTCAATTCAAGAAAAAAAAATCCCTTATTTTCAGAGAAATTGACTCATTTAGGGGTTTTTTGCACTTTTTGCAGCGTGCTAAAGAGGAGGCTCAATTCAGGATCATTGATGTCATTATTTCAGCCTTGATCCACATTTCACTCCCTAAACATTGAAGCAGAGACCAAATGAGCTGAGAACCTCTTCACTCGTCTAAAGCCTTTACTTGGACGGGCTGGACCCGTTTGTCCGTTTCTATTTGCATGTTTTCTAAACCAAGGCTTGTTGGGCTGCTGGATAAAACCTGGAACTAAATGCTAACATTTTGCATTGAAAAAAAGTCCAGTGGATTGTTTTTGAACCTTTTTGAGATGACTATAACCCAGATGACTGAGAATCTTCACCAACAGATTTCTACTTTGTCCTCCCCTGCAGTTCCTCCTGGTTGATTTTTCTTTGGATCCTTGGCCTAGTCTCTACCTGAATCTTGTGCTCGCTGCTCCATCTCCGCTCCTCCATCTTCCCTCCAGCAAACACTCACCTGAAAGCTCCTCAGATCCTTCACCTGCCTGTCCACCTTCCAATGGCTTTTACTGCTGGAACAGCCAGCTGCCACATCTAAACCATCTGATCAATTTATCTGTTAGCAGAGCTCTAACACGTCCGCTCTTCTAGAGCAGAAACGGACTCCCTACCCCGATCAGCTGTCTCCTGTCACTCATCTTCAATAAACATTTTTTAACCTCTTTCTGCTCTGTTATAGCTGCTTTTGGGACTTAACACTAATTATGACAACAATCAATATAATCAAAGAGAAAACAAACCCGTATTATTAACTGAAAGGGAAATTAGCTTTTCTTTATTGGGTTTTTATAATCATAGAACGTCTTGTTTTGTAATGAAACCTTTGTTTTGATTTGTTGGATTTATTTTCCTTAAATGTCGACCATGCAAGAAACAATACAGTCTCTTCCATCACAACAATAAATCTCTACAGGGGAATAGGAGCAAATCTCAATTTGTCACTCCCATCCCTAAAGTGCCACATTACAGTATATAAAACACTAAATGAGTCATTCAGGTTCACTGGAAAGTTTCACTGAACAAACATTTCTAACTCGATCTTGATTGACCTGGAAACTCATTGAAACAGTAAATACAGTAAACATGTGTACATTTATAGATAGCTTACTCGTGTACATATAAATCATTAATTTGGTTTAAAGCATGGAGAAACAAGTATGGCTTTCCTTCCCAGTAAATGTGACTGTCATGAGCCCCCCTCCCTGCATTGGGACAGAATCATCTCCTTCAAATTGTTTTCAACGTCTCATATCCGTGTATTCCCTCCGCTCCACATTTAAAGCGTTCCATAAACCAGAACATAAAGCCTCTTCCAGGTCACGAGTGTCCCTCCATTTTTATGTTCCAACCTACCTCTTAATTATTAACCCCTTCTCTTTCAGTAACTGATTATATTTTGCTCTATAAACTGTTAAAATGGTTAAATGTTGAACCAGATCTGAAAATGTAAAATTTAGGACCGTAGAAAGGATGTATTTGTGTGACACCTAGAGCCCACATTATGAATGATCCTCGTTGTGATCATTTTCCTCTTACATGGGCCCCGGTTGCCAAGGCAACCGTGCCAGCAGATTCCTGGACCTCCCCTAGCACCCAGACTCTCTTCCAGCTCTCTGCAGGAAGCCTGAGGTGTTCAGGGCCTCCTTCCACAGGGACAGGTGTGAAGGGCGTCCAGGAAGACATCAGGCCAGATGGCCCAGCCACCTCAGCTGACTCCTCTGGATGTGGAGGAGCAGGAGCTCTACTCTGATGACCCAGCTCCTCCCCTCTCTATAAGGGAGAGCCCAGCCTCCTGTGAGTGGAAACTTGGATCAAGATCTGGTTCTTCGGGTCATATCCGGATAAACAGGACAACATATGAGGGAAAATGAGCAAAGATGGACTGATAAGCATTAAGCTTTTGGCTTCTGGCTCGTCTCTCTCTTCCCCACACCAGAGCGGCCCATTAATGTGTACCATGTTTTGTTGCGCAAGCCACACCAATCCATCTGTGGATCTCCCACTCAATTCTCCCCTTCACTCATAGACCAAAAAAATAGTGCCCTGAGGAAATTTCCTTTTTTTTTCCGTTTAAGATCCATGGTTTCAGACTTGAAGGATGTCATGTGTTCTTTCAAGGGATCTGACCCACATGCAGGAAACCACTCGAAGAACCAAGAAAAGATTTAACAGGTTTATTGAAAGCTCGATGAGTTGGATCAGTGTTACTCCGGCAGCTGGTGAACCCGGAACTGGGCGTGAAAGGGGAAGTTCTGAGTTTAGTTCAGAGCTCAGTGGGAACCTTGAGCGGCGACTTGCAAAAACAAAACTGAAAGCGGGACTCACGTTTCCAGAAACAGGTGTCCTTCTCAGAATCGTAAGGTTTGTTCCAGAACTTGGTTTGCGACACGTTGGAGGGTGGACAGGGTTTACTCAGGTTTGGTTGGTTCCTTTATGAGCGATGGAGCTGACTTTGCCACTCAAATTTCCTGAAGTACTTGAACGGTTCGTGTGGATAGTTATCCCCTGCTCAGTGTGAGTTCAAACAATC
>JAGKQL010000018.1:30757261-30780902 GCA_018398635.1 Cyprinodon brontotheroides
TTATAGACAGATATAGCTGGGTATCATCAGCATAACAGTGGAAATTAATCCCATGCTGTCTAATAACTCTACCGATTGGGAGCATGTATAAAGTAAAGAAAATTGGTCCTAGCACTGATCCCTGTGGTACTCCACAGGTAACAGTGTTGTTTATATGGAGGACCAGCTCTACCATATTTAAAAATAAATAAATGCTCAATAAATAAATAAGCATACAATTAATTGCCCCCAGAATACAGTAATCAAATAAATGTAGATAGAAATTAAATTATACAGTGAGACTTTTAATTAGCTTCTTTGTCTTTCATCTTTGTAATAATTACCTTATTTATTGTCAGTTATAATCTTCAACTATATTTATTTATTACTTATTTTTTTTTTTATGTATTTATTGTTGTACATGTTATATTTTTGTCTGGTTTTATTCTTCACTTTTTTAATTTTTAACCCTATTTATTTCTGCCTCATTATGCAAATGAGGAAGTGCGTGTCTTAGAGGACACCTTCTGCTGATTGGTTGGCGGCTCATCTTTTTATCTCACAGACCTCAGAGGATTAAAACTACCTTGATAATTAGATCAGGCAACTTAGTCATTTTTCAAAATGTATTTTATGGCCATCTCTTAAAAACTAATTTCTGAAATTATCAAATGTGGATATTTATTTTAACTAATAACTACAGAAGTGCTCACAGTCTAAAGTAGATGGCACTTTAACATTTTTTGACCTTAAAGCTCCTTCAAAAAGAGAAACTCTTTGTTAATGTTTTTTTTTTAAGAATTTATCGGTTGACAATTAAGTTTCAGGTTTTATTCTCATATCTAAAGTTGGCAGTTTGTACGAATGACTAGATGTTTTTTTCCCCTGGGTCTTTCTGTCATACCTTTAATTCTAAATATATTTACTCATGATCTGTAAAATTTACAGACTTCATAAACACCTAATGCATCATATAAAAAGGTATAATTTGGCCCAAAAAAAGAACGCTGAGGTTTTTGTGGATTTTCACGCCAGTAGCAGCGAAGCTCACTTTGGTAAAACACCAAAAAATAAACCATAACAATAATTTCAGAGGTTTTTTTCTGGCCTACATCTGTCTTCATCAATTACTTTTTGGGTTATTATTTTTTTTTCTTACATTCAGTTTTTTATCCAATCAATTCACTCATTTAACCAGTTTCTGTCCTGCAAGGTTAAAAATATTTAACAAAATTCATTTTTACGTGCATACATTCTCTAGCTTGAAGCTACAGAACAGCAGATAAACAACCAGAGCGCCGAGCAGCAAAGCAACTGGACAAGTTTGACGCAGATTTCTGCGTTTGCACGTTTTTGACGCCTAAAATGCTTCTGATGTGACCCTCGCATTAGCCAGCCACTGTGAGCAGCTCCGGAGGCGGCCACTAGAGGGCGAAATATAAAGGCCTTCAGATCAATAAGCAATCAATCAGATATCAGACGAAACAATCATGAGTTTATTTTCACCACTTTTTATTAAACAACAGGAAAAAAAGAGGCTATAATACAATAAATAAAACTATCTACAGCAGCTTTAGAGCAGAGTGGGCGGGGCCTATTTATGCCACGCCCTTCTGGTTCTCATGGGAGCGCTGATGGAAGACAAAGGAGACGGCGCTGTCCCAGGACGCCTTCAGCACCTGGTCCCTCAGTCCCTTCTTGTCAGAGCAGTGGTTCCACTGGGAGAGGTCACTGGTGCAGTCGGTTCCTTCCGGAGGCGGCCGGACCTCTCTGCCGTTGACACAGCGGCGGCAGTGAAACCTGCAAACAGGAAGGAGGTCTGTTAGACTAGACTAAGCCACGGTCTGGTACCAGCATCTGTCCCATAAACCATCTCTGCTCTGTGGCGATCCAGCTTCAACCGTTGTTCTTACTTGTCGTGCGTGTCGCTGTGGGTTTCCTCGCTGAGGGTGAAGAGTTCGCGGAGCTGTCCCAGGGAAAAGTGGCGCTCCACGTCCTGCTCCTCGTCCACCACGCAGCTGCTCAGCGCTTTCTTATGGGCCTGTCTCTGCAGGATCTTCTCCTCGATGGTCCCCGTCTGCCAGAAAACAAACATCTATCATCTGCAGAAGGTCCCGGTCTACCACACCTGCCACCATGAAGAGTCTTCCTCACAGAGATCAGTCTGTAGACGTAGCAGGTCTTCTTCTGGCCGTCTCTCCACACCCGGGCCATGGCCTGCTCGTCGTTGGCTGGGTTCCAGTCGGGATCAAACATGACCAGGCGGTTGGCGCCGATCAGATTGAGGCCACACCCCCCCGCCTTGCTGCTCAGCATGAAGATGAACTCGGGGTTCTGTGGGACACAAACGTCACGCTTCATCTCCGCCTCCCAGCTTCAAAGCAAACCTGTCCTCCAGACTCACATGTGGACTGTTGAAGGTCTCCACCACCTTGGCCCTTTTCTTGATGGACATGGTTCCGTCCAGTCGGACGTAGAGGTACCTGAAACAGACCCGAGCCGCTTTGGTTAACAGACCATTCCATTCCATCAGAACCAGCAGAGACCTTCCCTCAGTTCACCTTCTAAAGCGGCACAGCTTCTCAAACAGGTCCAGGGTTTGGGTGTAGTTGGACACCAGAACCACCTTATCACTGGTGGTGGATTTGGTCACCGCCAGGATGTAGTCCAGAACCAGCATCTTACCTGGACCAGAGGACAGGATCAAATGGGAGAAGAACAGTCATTTTAGAACCCGACCAGAGCTGTGACCCAGAAACGCCCACAGCTGGCTGGATCCGGAACCAGTCCTAAAACCATCTACCTGCTGCCAAGCTAACTGGAAATGATCTAACCCACGCATCTCCAAGGTGGGTCCTGGAGGTTCCTCTGCTCCAGCACAGCTGATTCTGATGATTGAAGTTCAGCTGAAGCCTGTTAATCAGCTGCTGCAGCAGGAAACCTGTAAAGCCTCCAGGACAGTGGCCCCCAGGGGCCCACTATGGGGCCTGATCTAACCGGTCTGCTACGGTTAGAAACTAGACCAGTTAGGGACCAGAGCGGTCCAACCCGTAACCAGTCCCTAATCTGGACCGCCCTCTAACCGGTCCCATCCGCCTTCTAACCATCCGCCCCCTCCAACCATCGCCGCCCTCCAACCATCCGCCCTCAACCGGTCCGATCCGCCCTCTAACCATCCGCCCTCCAGCGGTCCCATCCGCCCTCTAGCGGTCTAACGGTCCCATCCGCCCTCAACGGGAAGTGCGATCCCGCCCTAACGGTCCCATCCGCCCTTTAACGATCTGCCCTCTAACGGTCCGGTCCGCCCTCCAACGGTCCCGCGTCCGCCCTCCAACGGTCCCGTCCGCCCTCCAACGGTCCCACATCCCCGCCTCCAAGCGGTCCGTCTGCTCACCCTCTAACGGTCTCGGTCCGCCCTCTAACGGTCTAACGGTCCCATCCGCTCCCTCTAACCGGTCCGGTCGCCCTCTAACCGGTCTAACGGTCCGGTCCGCCCTCTAACGGTCCGTCCTCCCTCTAACGTCCCGTCCGCCCTCCTAACGGTCCTAACCCGGTTCGGTCCGCCCTCTAACGGTCCCGTCCGCCCTCCCTAACCGGTCCGATCCGCCCTCTAACCCGGTCCCGTCACGCCCTCTAACCGGTCCCGTCCGCCCTCTAACCGGTCGGTCCTCCCTCTAACCGGTCCGGTCCTCCCTCTAACCGGTCCCGTCCGCCCTCTAACGGTCCGTCCGCCCTCTAACCGGTCCCGGTCCGTCCAGCCTCTAACGGTCCCGTCCGCCCTCTAACGGTCCCGTCTGCCCTCTAACACGGTCGGTCCTCCCTCTAACCGGTCCGGTCCTCCCTCTAACACCGGTCCCATCCGCCCTCTAACCGGTCCGTCCGCCCTCTAACCGGTCCCGTCCGCCCTCTAATCCGGTCGGTCCTCCCCCTCTAACGGTCCCATCCGCCCCTCTAACCGGTCGAATCCCATCCGCCCTCTAACCCGGTCCGGTCCGCCCTCTAACCGGTCCGGTCCGCCCTCTAACCGGTCCAGCTCATGTTTTCATACCTCTCCATCCAGCAGGTCCTTACCAGACAGCTGAGGTTCTAGCGCCTTGCTGCTGAATCCAGGAGGAAACAGGTCCAGCGCCCCCTCAAAGCCCTCCTCCTCCTCCACACACTTCTCATAAATGAGGCTGGGGTCTGGGAGGAGAGAAGCAGCCATCAGACCAGTAGACCCCCCCTCCCCCTGTGGGGTGAGCTGATGGTCATGGAGGTGAGGTTAAAGGTCATCTGTGAGCGGCTGCTCTTACGATTGCACAGCTTCTTGAGCGAGGTGATGGAGGACAGCGAGGAGACGCTGATCTTCCCTTCCTGGAGCTTCTCTGTGGGCTTGGCCTGCTTCAGGAAGCGCCTGTAGAGCTCCGTCTGCAGAGGAGTCAGCCTGAACACAGGAAGCTTCCATCAGAACGCTGGAGGAAGGATCCCTGGGAATCCTCCCAGAAGGAGAGAACACGTCCAGCAGGTGGATCCGTAACCTACCAACCTCTGAGATCACCTCATCCTCCAACTGATTTATAAACCATCAGAAACACCTTTTATTCCCAGGTAGAGCAGAAAGGAGCCACCTCACCTGCAGCAGACCACCTGCTCGATCTTCACAGGGAGATACTTGGAGAGGATGTCAGACGTCCTCCTGATCAGACACCTGTGGAGAAGCACCAGCTCAGTGTGAGACGGGATGGAAGCTCAGCTCTGAGCCAACATCTCACCACATGGTGACCATGATGCTAACACTGCCTTCCTGTAGTCAGGAGGCCCTTCTTTAACCCCCCCATCCAGCAGCTGCAGCGCAGACAGTCTTTCTGCACACAAGGCCCCAGTTTTAGCCGTTTGGTTCCTTTAAGGCAGGCGTCCCCAAAGTGGGTCCCTGAGGGCTCGCTGATCTGCAGGTTTTGGAGGTTTCCTGCTCCAGCAGAGTTTTATTAAAAACTGATTAACAGGCTGAGCTAAAGCAGGGAAACCAACTACCAGTTTTTAGTCCGTGAGGCAGACACCCTGTCTGCTTTTTGATCTGAGCTTAAAACTTTCCTTTTTGATTAAACTTCTAGTTAAGGTGGCTCAGGTTATCCTGATCTATCTCTATAGTTCTGCTGCTGCTATAGGCTTAGACTGCTTTGGAGGACATAGGGACCCCTTTTTCATCATTCTGCTTCATTCTATCTCTATTCTCCCACTCTGCAGAATCTGTTGGTTCAATCTCTAACGTTCTGCTCTCTCTGCTTTTTCTCATAGTAGCTTCATCTGGTCTGTTCCTGTTTGGCTGTGACTCCATCCTGAGAGAAATATCAGCTGTGCTGCTGCCATCAACACCTTTGTTTCTAGATGTTGGAGCTTGTCGCCTGTTTTCCAGTGTAGTCCTGTTTCTCTGACTGTGACTAACTTTGGATGTGCTCTCTTCATCCTCTGACATGGGAGCTGGCTCGGAGCTCGTCTGCCTGGCTGTGTGTTTCCTGGACGGGGCCGCCTGTGTGAGCTGGTTGACAGTTGCCTTTTGTATCTATGCTTCTTTTTCTATGTCTGCTTCTGTCTCCTTGAACCCCAGTGGGCGGCCTCAGCAGATGGCGCTCACACTGAAGCCTGGTTCTGCTGGAGGTTTCTTCCTGTTCAAGGAGTTTTTCCTCTCACACTCGCTACAAGCATGCTTGAGTTGTGAGGGATTGCTGGGAGTCAATGAGTCGATGCAATCAGCTGGTTTTCCCTTAGATAGAAAACTTTGAATCAATCTGACTGGATGATCTGGTTAGACGCTGGATCTATAAAGTGCCTACAGATGACTTGTGTTGGATGTTGGCACTATAGAGCATCAGGAGTAGATAGAATAGAGGTGAACGTCTGAACCAACCTGTTGACGATGCCAATGAGCTCCTTCAGTTTCTCCTCTCCTTCCTGCCGGTCTCGGTTGCTGGCGTCTGCATCTCTCCCCTTCAGGATGGGCAGCTCGAAGCGCTTCTTAAACTCCTGGGCGGTGCCTGCCGTGAGTGACAGTGAGCATGGGGAGGCGGGCCGACCCGCGTGGCGGCGCGGCGGCGCTGCAGCTTACCCAGGATTCCGGCGTTTACAAAGTGGACCAGACTGAAGTACTCCAGGAGGTCGTTCTGGATGGGTGTGCCTGAGATCAGCACCCTCCGCTGGGCGTCCATTGCATTCAGAGCTTGGTAGGTCTGGTTGTCGGCATTCTTCAGTCGGTGACCCTGGAGGCAGACAGAAAACTTTTCCCTCAGTTTTCCAGGCGACTCACCGTCGCCACAATGAGGCGGAACCAACTGCACCTCGTCACAGATCACCAGTCCAGCTTTCCCTCTGTGCAGGACGTCGGCGTGAAGTCGGAACGTCTCGTAGGAAATGATCAGGATGGGTGTGGGTGCCCTCGATCCACGCTGGGAGGTGAAGTTCACTGGGAACCAGTAAAACAGATCAGCTTCAAAAGCTCCCAGTTTCATTTCTAATAATAAACGATGAGCAAATTATTCTAATTCACATCGACAACCTGAATCTGATCACTGGGATTATTCACTATTAGAAACTCCCTGCTTCCTGTAAGCCATGTTAACAACCCGGCGTCTGCAGGTCCCTCCTAGCTGCAGCGCCGGGTTCCCGGCTACCAATGCCTCACCCAGATCTACCTAGCTTCCTATCGATCTCCTCCTTCGAGCCGCCATCGATGGCTAAGGGCGAAAGGCGACCTCCCAGCCACTTTGCCACTTCGTTGTACCAGTTCCGAACCAGGCTCGACGGCGACACGACGATGGCTTTATCGATCTCTGGCGTAGCATCGGGACTTTGGCGCAGCAAGGTCCACATGAGAGCGATGCACTGCAAAGTCTTTCCCAGGCCCATCTCGTCGGCCATGATGCAGCCGTACGATCCGGGGATGCGTCTGCCGGTCACGCACTCCCACAGGAACTTCACGCCCTGAACACATCAAAGGGTGGAGAAAAATAAAACACATTCACACTGCAGCCCACGCCAGATTTAAATGAACGACTGAATCCGTTTTATTTATTGCCTTCAAATATGCCTGATTTTATTGACGGGGTAACATCTGCCTCAGACAATGTGACCCATTCTAGAAGTTAGAATTCTACATTAAACCAGGGAGCCAGCTTCCTGTTACTAGAGCTGCGGAGAAGATTCTGGAAAAATAGCTGCAGTAGGCTCTGGAGTCTAACCACTAGGCCCCACTCCACCTTATTATTTATCTTTTAGGTTTGTCTCGGGGGTTGGGGGTGGGCAGATGTTACCTTGACCCAGATGACTTGGTCAATTATAGACCTATATCAATCTTCCTTTCTTATCCAAATTCTTGAAAGTAGTTGCCAATTCGCGATCACTTCCACCATAATGAACTTTTGAAGAGTTTCAGTCTGGCTTTAGAGCTCATCATAGCACTGAAACAGCTCTGGTGAAAGTCACTAATGATATTCTCATGGCCTCAGATAATGGACTTGTATCTGTGCTTTCGTCCTGTTGGATCTTAGTGCTGCATTTGATACAGTTGATCAGAATATTCTTTTAGAAAGACTTGAATATTTTGTTGGAATTAAAGGAACAGCTCTAGACTGGTTTAAATCTTATCTATCTGGCAAGAATTCAGTTTGTTCACCTGAATGACAGATCTTCCTCATGCTTCTCACAGGTTACCTGTGGAGTACCACAGGGATCAGTGCTAGGACCAATTCTCTTTTACTTTATACATGCTCCCAATGGGTAGAGTTATTAGACAGCATGGGATTAATTTCCACTGTTATGCTGATGATACCCAGCTATATCTGTCTATAATCCAGATGAAGCTAACCCATTATATAGATTACAGGCATGTCTGAAGACAGAAAAACCTGGATGACTCAGAAGTTATAGTTTTTGGACCAGAGTCTCTGACAAAAAGAAGCTGATTAGTCAGTCACTTCATTTGGATTAAACTGATTTGCTGTTATTTTTGATCATTTAATCTCATATTTAAAAGAGGTTTCCAGAGTTTCCTCCTTTCATGTGGGCAGGCAGTGATGCTGGACAGGACAGGCGTACCTCTCTCTGATGGGGACGGAGAACTTTTCCTAATACTGGATCCACCACAACGTGGACCGGGAGCTTCTCTCTGGAAGACAGGAGTCATTCTGATTATTCTCCTGCTGCTTTCATACATCCATCAGATCTGAGCTCGTTTAGTCAGTCTGCTTCCCTCCCCCGGTGGGATTCAAACCTACTTGTCAGCTTTGATCAGCTCATGAGCGCTGAGAGCTGGAGGCTCATAAAGAACCAAAGCATCTTCTGCGAAGGGATCATGGAGCGCCTTCCTAACTCCTGCATGTCTCAGACCAAGTGCTCTGCTTCCCAGTGGACCTGTGGGAGCAAACCTCGTCATTCTCCATCACCAGACCTGGATCTCAGCTCAGACTGCAGGCTGAACTCACCTGAGTAGTTGGGAATAGGAACTTTAAAGGGTTTGGAGAGAATATTCCGAATAAAGGCCTCCTGCAAAACACACAAGGTTTCCTAGTGAGTGCAGTCGTGGAAAGCTTGATTGTTCAGAGAGGTCAATCAATGCTTACAGGGGCCTGATTCTGTGTCTGCGCCGCTACGCTAGCTGGCTGTGGACGGACCGGCCCGGTCCAGGAGGTCCGTCACAGGCCAGCTAGCAGCTAGCGGAGCTGTGGCTAACGAGCACATGTCGGCTGCGTAGAAATAATTCAATCATGATGGCCGTAGAGTGTAGAGCAGGAGGAGGAAGCTCCGCCCTGATCCGTCTCAGTCTGAAAGCCCGGCGGCGGCGGCAGGGATCCTTCCTGCACCTCTTAAAGGGTTCATGAGTGAAAACAAGGATGCTGCTGATCAGAGGCAGCGGATCGGGTTCGGGTTACGCAATAAAACCCCATTTTATCTAGGATGGTTCAAAATTAAAGACGTTTAACAAAATCTAAAAATAAAGGAGACTAGAATCAGAAATGATTAGAACACTAATCTGTTAGCCTTTACTGTTTCCTAGTGGTGTTATGAGATGAGCCGAGGCTTCGAGGCGCGTCGAATGATAGGTTAGGGGAGGGGCCAAAACGTCTGAAGCCTCTCTGCTGTGATACCATGTGACGCTTCAGGAAGTGCTTCAGACTGGAGGAGAGCTGCTGTCAGTTAGATAGAGTTTATAGTTTCTAAGAATAGATTGGTTGAAAAAAACAAACAACCAATCTAGTTAAAATTATTTTAGTTAGATTAAACAAAGTAATGATCAGAATCTGAGCGAGCCGCTGGTTACAGATGTAACTTTAGTTAAAGTAGTATTACTTTCAGAAGAATAGCCAGTGGCGGCAGCTATAAGACACAGAGTCCTAATCCTTAGGTTGTCAGTTTAAAAACCACCTCAGACTTTTGAAAGTCGCAATAAAACTTAACAAGTATTTCGGCTCATGTGACTAATTAGTATTGGTTGCCCTAAAATAAATATAGATTGGGTAAAAACATAGCCAGGTTTGGTCAGTCTGGTTTAACCAAAAGATTGGTGGATCACATAACGTCCAACCCCATTAAAACCAACAACTCTGGAAAAAATATTATTTTACAATAAAAATGACAAACATCTTTCACTTTGCTCATCACTGAGCATCATTTTGCACAAACAATTTCACTGACTGCTTGAGCTTATTTCACTAAAATGCCAGAAAAACAGTGAACCTTACATGATTTTTCTCTTCTAAGAAATACAAAAAAAAACTTATAAAAACATTTGATCATACAATTTCTAAGGAACTTAAATGGGGAAAACAAGAGAAACAATTGCAAAAAAAATCCAAGATGATATTACTAACTTTAGTTCTGACATGTTCACCTGAAGCTTCATGAACTGTGGGGATTGCTGAAGCAACGGTTCAACGAGGCTTCATCTCACCATCATTACTGCTGAGCATCTAGAATAAGAACTTCTTTCTACAGCCTCAGGGTGCGCCTCATCAGGTAGAATAGATTATTCAAGATTTTAACTGAGTGGTTTTGATCTAAAGATCTTAAAGAAAAACTGTAATTCTGCTACTATAAAAATTCCTAAAAATATAAATGAGAAGGCTTCAAATGGTAGAAACAGAGAAACAGAGTGTGCCTCTTATGTTCAGCCTAGTAGACAAATTTCACACAGATTTGGAGTCAGTGGTTCACAAAACATAGAAGCTATTGAGTAAAAAAAATCAAAAGTTTTAAGGAAAAAGTCTTTAAAAATATGAAAAGACTTAAAATTCACTTAACATGTTTTTTGTAATCTAGTAGCAGGATTTAGCATTTGGTTTGTTTCGGTTCGTCAAAAGACAAGGAATATATTTACTAGAGATGTCCCGATCCAGGTTTTTGCACTTCTGATCCGATACAGATACTGGCCGATACCAGCCTATCCGAAAGCATGTATTTAAGTTTAAGTTAAAGTATTTAGCCTTAGTTGTAAGACTCCTGCTGAAAAGGGTTTTAGTACTCTTGATAACATCTAGCCAGCTGAATTAGGTGAGACTGAATAAAACACAATGCTTGGTAACAACAAACTTACCTGTTTATTAAGAGATAAACAGAAACTGGACAAAATTATGAATAGCAATCTGAAATTGCACAGTGAACAGTAAAACCGTAAACAGTTAAAGGTGCAAGTATTACTGTAAGTTTTTAATAAAAATGCAAAACAGAGAAACACTGGCGCCAAAATAGTGGAATGGATCGTTTCAATCGGCGAAACTGGAAAATACGGACCGGATTTTTTTTTTAAAAACTGGATCGGCATTTTTACATGCTTTGCAGATACGCATTTTTTTGCCAATATCGGCCTCCCGATCCGATACATGGATCGGATCGGGACAAGCCTAATATTTACTTTTATTTCTCAATAGTGTTTGGTTCAGAAATTTGTTGATGGTCCCTAAAAGAGAAGAGGGAGCAACAGGAAGTCTGAGCTGGTGAATCGGATCGACCGTGAGAACGGTGAATATCCAGCTGAGTTCACAAAGTTCTCGCTCTCCGCTCATCCCATACCGCTCACTGCTTTCTATATGAAGACATTTTGCAACAACTTTTTTTAAAAAGTCCAAAACTCTGCAGGCAGCTGTTTGGACGGCTCAGTGACAGAACTACGGTCCATTTCATAGTTAAGTTATCTAAAACTGGAATTTTGACTATTGAGAAGTCAGATGTGTGACACTTTAAATGACAAATCATGTGACGTCATTTGAGATATTTAAAATACATTTTGACTTTCCAAAATGTGATTGTAGATATCTAGAATTGTTATTTTCACTAATATAATTTCAGATATCTTTAATAATCATTCAGGATAGTCTAAACTTTTTCTTTGATATCTTAAAAGTAATTACAGATAGTGAGAAGAAGTTGATTTTATGATAAAACTGCCTGCCATAGAGGTGGCATCCCTACTTACATGTTTGTCTGCTTCCACAGGCCAGTTGATGATGGGTCTGAGCGGCTTCCTGTGGGGAGAAACATGGATCTCTCTCAGCTCCTCCAACCTCCTCCTCTTCTCCTGGGAGAAAAAAAAACGGTACACAGAGTCATTTCTACAGAACCAGGCAGTTCCTAAAACCTAAAGCTCCTAAAACTGACACTAAAAGCCATAATTTCTAGTGGTTTGCATCGTGGTTTAATTTATTGCGTGGTAAACCTGTCTGTAGAAATCAGAAAGACTTCAGTAACGCCTCCTCAGATCCTGATTTATTGGCTGATTTTTTAATGTTGCCTGGCTGCACAGAATGGAAGGAAATGCGTTAAACTGATGCTGATACAATTTATCCTGGACAGTGGGGCAGCCAGTGGGGCAGCCAGTGGGGTCCCAGTGGGACAGCCAGTGGGGTTAAAGTAAGGAAGCCGGTGGGGTAAGCCAGTGGGGCAGCCAGTGGGGTCCCAGTGGGGCAGCCAGTGGGGTCCCAGTGGGGCAGCCAGCCAGGGTCCCAGTGGGACAGCCAGTGGGGTTAAAGTAAGGAAGCCAGTGGGGGTGCCAGTGGGGCAGCCAGTGGGGTCCCAGTGGGGCAGCCAGTGGGCGTCCCAGTGGGGCAGCCAGTGGGGTCCCAGTGGGGCAGCCAGTGGGGTTAAAGTAAGGAAGCCAGTGGGGTCCCAGTGGGGCAGCCAGTGGGGTTAAAGTAAGGAAGCCAGTGGGGTCCCAGTGGGGCAGCTCAGTGGGGTCCCAGTGGGGCAGCCAGTGGGGTCCTGGCAGTGGGGCAGCCAGTGGGGGCCAAAAGTAAGGAAGCTTCAGTGGGGTCCCAGAAAGTGTTCCCCCAACATACTGAAAGGAGTCAGATGTGGCAGGTAAAGGTTCTGATCCGAGTCAGAGCCATAAATGGCAGAACAGACTCGGGTCCATGAGGATGTTTGGTGACAGCCTCTGCTGCACCATAGGGCCCCTAAGCAGCGCCATCACAGGTCCTCCTCCTCGGTCTGATCCCACAGCTGCAGAGTGGATCAGAACCACCTGCTGGACAGCAGACCCACTACTTCTTATCCTGTAGTACATGGAAGTACTTCATCTGGTGGTTCTGGTCTGCCTGCAGGTCCATAAAGACTCTGATGACCTCCAGAACTTGCTGGACCGACCCGGTGTTTCACCACTAACGCCTAAGGGGGCGGTTAGTCCGCTCCGATAGAACCGGACCCGGACCGGAACCTTTCCAGCGGCATCTTACGGTGCTTCCAGGCGGGCCGCCGTCCTCTCCGGCCGCTCTGCGTTTAGCCAGCTGACTGGGGGCCAGGCTCCTCCTCTGCGGAACAACAACACACCGAGTCAGAACCAGCCGAACAGAACCGAGCAGGCACCAGAACCTGGGCTGGTTTTACCATTTCCGCGGCTTCCTCCGGGGGTCAGAAAGCTGCCATGACGGTGTCGGTTAGACTCAAACCGGTACCAGCAGCCCGGCTCCCACTGCCGTCCGAACTCGCGCTAAATGTTGAATAAGGGAGCAGTACGGTAAGCGATAAGGGTCACAGCATCTCCACGTTATTGTTTCAGCGCCACCTACTGGCCGGGAGGAGCAGTGACACGCCAACAGACCTATGACGTTATCCATAGACACACACTGGTAGCCTCTTGGTAGACGCCATTGGACGCTAGCCTACGTGCCTAGAGGGCGGCCATCTTGGATCAGACCAGCTGCTGTCAGAATGATAATATTACAATAATCTCTGACACGTTACAACCACTTAAAAAAACAAATTCTAAAATTGTATTCAGATTTATTCAGATTACAAACTATTTAAACTGAACTCAAACTGGATGAGATATATGCAGAGTTATATATTTGCAATTAAATATTTAAATTATAAACACAGTTTTATATTAATATATTATAAGATAATATTTTACAAATATTACATATTTATATACTATATCATGATTATTCAATATTTTTAAGGATTGTTCTTTGATGATTATTATGATCTATGGAGAAACATTTGTTGTAATGTAGTTTACAAAAGAGAGTAAAGTTAAGTTGCTTTTTTACAGATTTAATTCTATGTTAATATTTATGTATTTTTTGTCATAGTCAAGACTGTTTTGTCAAAAATAGTGAATGGTTAATTTATGTTGTGTCTGTTTTTTTAAATCATTTATTCATTTGTGAACATTTGATCTTTAATATATATATTAATGATAATGATAAAAAAAAAACAGTTTGAAAAAAGAGCTTTGGACAATAAAAAGGACAAACAGCCATTAGTTAGACACAACATAAATGGACCAAGGATCCAGTCCAGGCAGCGCGGGTCCTTGGAAGACACAGCCTCTGAATTCAAACACGCCCATTTTCACCATAGATCTATCCTGGTCTGGGTTAGAAGCTTTACCTTCTGCAGATGTTTCCTGTGAACGTTTGAAAAATCTGTTTCTGTAGAAATGTGGTTTACACAAAGATGAGCATTTTTTAAAAAAATTGAAAAAATGTCAATATTTACTCATAATTATTAACTTAATTTATGTTAATATCATGTTAAGTTTTAGAATAAATCTAGGCAGCATTTAAACATTTTAGAGTTTTATTATATTATTTGTCAGTCAGTCGGTTTAAGTACTCCCCCCAAGCATTTAAGACAAAAGGCTGCTGTGAGAGTACATTTCTTTAATAAAGCATATTTTACAAAATCTCTGAATGATGATCTGAAATGTATTTTTCTCCAGGAGAAAACCAGAGACCGCTCCCCCTGCTGGCTCACGACGTAACAACACGTTCACACTGCAGGGCTTCTATGAGAAATTCACTGAAGGCGTTTTACAAACAGGACAGTAAAATACAGGATCAGGTTTCAACTGCCTTAAAGACAAAATTAAGTCCTCCATCCACAAACTTCTGCAAAAACAACCAACTGAAAACAGAATAATGAGGACAGCTGGCGGTCATCTTGTTCTACTGCAGCCATGGGATCAAGGAGTTACGCAGAGATGGGCAGGAAGAAGGCAGCCAAGCTTTAGGAAAGGTCAAACAAACGTCGTCTTCTGCTTTATAAACTACAAACAGCTGCACCTCGTTGTTCAGAAGTCCCAAAAAGTGGAGAATAAAAACAGCGAAGAGGCCTTTTAAAATGCTTCTCATCTAAAGAGTTCAGCAGAGGGACTGCTCACGCTGAGCGAGCACCATCAGGAGCAGAAAGATCCTGAGTAGATCTACAGGAATGTGTTCCATGAAGCTGGACATCAGGAATCGGTGGCTCTGCTGAGAAGTTAATAGTTTCTTTGGGAAGCTGAGAGACTCGTCTAAACCTTCAAACTAAGACGGAAAACCAAGAATAAAGGACCTCTGATATGTTTACAGCATAAAAAAAGCAATATAAACCATCCTAGTCTTCCAGCGAAGGACTGAGGAGCTCAGAGCCATGAGAGAGCGTTTGATCAGGTGAAGGCCGGGCATACACTCTACCATATTTTCAATAGTTGTATTCAGCTACATCTAAAACTGTCCTTCCACTGCGTGACCCCACGCTGTGATGCGATCTACCTGCTCACACTGTACACCAAGAAGCCACGTGTCGGACTCAGCGTCCAGAGACTCGTCAATCTGGAAGAAGAAGAAGAACTCCTTTATTTGCACACGCGCAGTGCTCGAGGTTCTGCTAAATCATTCCTAGCTCTGCTTCAACTGCAGGATTTGCCTTACAAACACCTCAGGAGAGCCGACTAAATTCCAAACATCCAAAAAATGAAAAAATCAATCCCTCTGGACTTTGTTTCCAAGTTTGAAGACGTTTCTCTTCCATCCAGGAAGATTTTTCAATCCAAAATGTTCAGAAATAGCCGCTAGTTCCAGGTTTTATCCAGCAGCCCAACAAAGCCTGGTTTTAAGTTTAGAAAACATGGCATATAGAAACGGATGAACGGGTCCCCCCTTTGGAATGAGGGCCTACGGTTGGCTTCTTTTTGTTGGTTTCTGCAATGCTCCATACCTGTCTATGTCTCTCTGAAAGGCCGTCAAGAGGGAGATTGTTGGCCTGGCTGGAATAGGGTGAGGTCTTCTGTTCTCCTGTAAGGGCTGTGATGTTGGCGGGAAGGAATCAACACTATTTCACACATTTTGAATTGAAAAAAATCTTCCTGGATATGGAACAGAAACGTTTTCAAACATGGAAACAAAGTCCAGTGGATTGATTTTATTTTTCTTTTTGTTAAAAACTGACCTGGATGACTGAGAATCTTCACCAAGAATTTCAAAGCATGTTTGATTTTTCTCCCTTACGATTCCTGACCACTAATTTCCCTTCAGCACCCCTATATAGGACATGACGGAGGTGACATCATCAGGCTAAAATTCTCGCCCCAACCCAAACGAATTCTCCACACAACTTTGGAGAATGGGGCCAAAAAGGACAAAACCTCGTACAGCGTATGTATGCGCGGCTTAAGACAAGCTCCAACCTTCAGAATTATGAAACACTTTTTATAAAACAGCCAGTGTTGGTTTCTAAAAATCATTAGAGGAAAGAGCTTTCAGAGGAGCAGCTCAGGAACGCTTCAGTCCAGGCTCTGGTTCACCTGGACTGGTCAGCCTAGTTTATAAAGTTTTATAAAACTTTTACAATAAATAAGATTTATCCGTTTTTTTTCTCTAATGTAAGGAGGAGCTGGTTGGGTCGGGTCACAGCTGCTCTACTGAGAGGGCATCTAAAGATGAAGCCTTGGTTGATCTTATTCAAACCAGTATGACCTGTAAGCAGCAGGGTTTGGCGTATCACCCGGATGCGCCTCAGCAGAACCTCGATGGTCCACAGGTGCTGCCTGCCATCGTCTCCAAAGGTCTGGGCCTCACTGATTGTCCCAGAAAGACAGGATCCGCCCAGAAACCACCCAGCCAGGCTGGTTTCATAGAACATCTCTATGTTTTCTGCTCTATGGGTCATCTGGTCCCTGATTGATGACATTTGGAGTTGCTAAAAAATGTAACCAAGCTTGTTTTCACCATCAGAGCCCAGCAGAGAAGAAGCATTGGGACTAAAATCTGTCCCTGCGAGTCCTGAAGAAGCCGTCTGCTGCTACAATGTCTGGGACTAGCTGCAAGGTTAAGGTGCACAAGAACTGCTGGTGAGTAAGGTGGCTGGACCAGGAGAGCGGCTCTACTCCATGATGGCTCTGTAAATCACAGGTTCAATGTAGTCCCCTCGGTACCGTGAGTTGATCACCCTTTGCCTCTTGGACTCTTGGAGGATCTCATTGTCTTCAAAGATGCCATCAAACCTCATGTCTGAGGCTTTGGACTGCAGGAGGAGAGAAACGGTTAACTGAGACATGGCTGCAGATTCATCTACTGCACCTGTTACCATCCACCCAGGTCAAGCTCCACCCACCAATCTGGATTTGACTCTCTTGGGAAGTTCTTCGTCCAGAGTGTAGACATCATCTCTCTTGGCAGTTAGCTGGGAGCCATCCTCAAACTCCACCTGCAGGTTGGAACAGCAGTACATCAGTTTTATACCTACCAACCATCTCCACCTACTGTCTGTCAGATGTAGGAGAAATGATCCGAGACGTTGAACACGTTATCGACTCAACCAACATCCGATCAAACAAAGATGAGTTTTACTGTAAATCCTTGTGATAAAGGCCAGCATTGGTGGACCGTCACACTCCTCAGCAGATGGAAGAAACGGCCTCTACGAACTCACAACTTTGGATCCTTGTTTGGGAAAGGACAGCGTCACATCTTATTGGCCTTTAAGACGTGCCATTATGGCCTGGCCCCATGGTGAGAGAGGACTTATTTGTCCAGGCGGGGGGGCTCTATCTGTGTGGCATTGTGTGGTCCTTGGGGTTGATGCGAGCTCACCCAATATATGAACGTGTTGGAGGTGCGGGCCGACCACAAGGCCCTCAGATGTTTCTGCACCGTCTGGAGGGAAGGCATGTGCTGGTTCAGACAGAAAACAGATCTGTTGTTTACCACATCAACCAAAACGGACGCACAAGATTGACGGGGCTTCTGAAAGTGTCCAGGGACCTCCTGATCTATCCACCTCACTCCCACCAGGCCCTTCACTGTGCGCTGTCAGGCTCTGGGACCGCTTTGGTGAGGTGGAGGAGAATCTGTTCGCCACTTAGGAGTTGACTCATTGGCCCTTGTGTTATTCCCTAACAGGGCTGCCATGATGTGCTAGCTTTTCCTGGCATCAGGTTCTGCTGTAGTCTTCCACTGCTCTCACCGACTCTACAGAAGGTTTTCTAGAGGGGACACGAGTTGTTAACCTGACTCTGCCAGATGGATTTGCACCGCATATCCATCTGGAAACCTTCTGTTGAAATGGTAATTTTGGCCAGGGGTACTCTTGCGAAACCAGTCGGGAGAAAGAGCAAAACATCTTTTCCTCTGAGAAAAGCCTCCAGAGCAGTGTTTTGCTCTTCTTTCAGTGAAGAAATACTCTGTAATTCGATAAAAAACTTGCAACAGATAGCCGCGCTAATGCTAGTTTCATCGGCTGGAACGCTTTGCATGTTCTTTAGACTGAACTGTCGGCGCTACCGTTGCGTCACACCTCAACCGCCTCAAAGCCAGCGCTGATTGGGCGTTCGTTTTGGTGAAGCGGCTCCAAATTTTCTTTAACGGAGAGGTCTCCAGACTGATCTCGCGAGTGAAATCTTGAAAGCTCGCGAGATCAGGATGGTCTCACCAGGCTAACAAGTTGTTGCCGTTTGGTGCCGATATTGCTAGCATGGTTCCCACTGCTTTGGAGGCTGTAAGGAGGCGGATACACCACCCCAACCATCAATGTCTTAGACGTGTGTTTGACCCTGGGGGGCTGACTTGGTGTCCGGCCCCACTTAGGTGGACCATATTGAGAATTAGGGAACCCTCCAGTGGAGAGAAGAACAACAGATTTTCTAATTGATGATCTTCCTGCAATAATCATCCAGTTTCCTGCCAGGTTTCCTCTTTTCTTTTTTTTTTGCTTTGTTTTTAATTAAAGTTTTGATTTGATTTTACAACTTTTAACATGAACACTTTGACTGCAATAGTCACATAACCTTACATATTTTACGGGCCCATAATGTATTTAAAAACCGAAACAAAAGCCTGTACATGAGATGTCCAAGCTTTCCTCTGTTCTGGGCTTTTTTCCAGTCTCTGCTTGATGGCGGCTGCTTTGCTTCGACCCTTGAGGCGTGTCTGGCAGCAGTTTATGTCATCATGCATCGTCAATGATCTCACCAATCTGTTGTTTTTTTGTGCCATGCTCGATGAATAGCCTCCTTCAGCACATCAGGCCTCTTCTAATACTAACTTTAAATATCTCATCAGAAACGAACCTTTTCTTTTTGGCTTTTAACACCTAGCTAAACAGTGAGCTTTATTTTATTTTATAACGTTTTTATCTTTTATTTCTTATATGTTTTACCCAATTTTATTGATTTGATTGTGTAAATTTTACCCATGTTTTATGTAATTTTTTTTTTTCTGTACAGCTGTGATTGTTTTTAAGTGCTTAACAGATAAAACAGGAACCAGCTTCATACAGGTTAGGAGACTTTACCTCCGTGGCACTAAAACTGTATTACGTACGAAGAACCATAGAGAGAAATCTCACACATTATTTAAAGATCTCAAAATGTTGCATCCAAACAGTTTTTAATGGTAATTTCATTCTGTTCTATTTATTTGAAAAGCTCCATTTCATCAGATTATCTAAAGGCGCTGCAGGATTATGATATTCTACATTATATGATACATTTTGTCTTGATATTGTAGTATGAACATAAGGTGATGACAGAGCTGTGACTACAGTGTTTGGCCATAAACTCTCTCCCTCCATCCATGTTTTCCTTCCTCTTTGTTCATAGTCGCTTCTTACTTTGGGGTTAGTTTAGTTCTAGGGGCTGAATGATCTTAGTTAATAAATTATTTATATAATTTATTCCATGTGTGCAGAGTTGATGTTTGACAGGATTTAAACTCCATTCAGACTTTCATTTGTTGTTCTAACACACAGCCATGTTCAAAACATTATCTAATTAAATATCCTATTAACCAACCGCTGGAGTGGCTGATGATTTAAATCATAACAAAGTCATTCTATATAGTATAAAGGCCAATAAAATAAACCCTTTTAGACCCAGATCAGAAGAGCACAGAGGAACAGAACAACTTACCAAGTACATTTGAATAACATGAGCCGCCACGAATTTGGCCCCATAGACCAGCCCGTCGGTCCATCGCACCTGAACCACTTCTCCCTGCGGCGGGGGGCCAAGCTGGGAGCAGTCTCGATTCTGAGCAAAATAAATTTATTGTTAGGTTTCAAAAACTGAAGAGTTAATCCGACACCTTTTCAGCTAATCGGGAAAAAAACACACCAAGACATGACTGGATGTTTATGGTTTTAACATCGAAGCCCAGAGTTCAGGGTCCCCCACTGATCCAGACTGAGGAACCGTTCGTTTATTAGCCGCATGAGACCAGGAGGTTCAGAGACATTAAATGTAGAGTTTCATTCTCATTGAGCCACAGTCATCCAAATGAAAAGATATAAATACTTTAGCTGTTTCACTCTAAGTGGAATAAACTGCTAACACTGAAATAACACATCCTAGATCTGAGAGGATAAAATATTGAATTCTTTGTTTTGTATGAACCTGGATGTGCTGAAAACAAAATTACACAAAAAACATTTTCAAATGTATAACCAATGGAGGCCTGGATTAGGAGTCACACACAAAGCATCAGAATTAGCCTATCTCACTGTTCTCTGGTAAAATGCCAAGCGTCCTGAATGGTGTTCGGCTAAGAACACGTGGGGCCCTCATACCGTCCTCATGGAGTCTGCTTCTGTTTGTGTAGACATAGGCATATCTGTGGCCTGCTGGAGGTCATTCTGTAGCAGCCTTTTAGCTAGCAATACATACAGGCAAACATTGCACGCCTTTTACGTTCTAAATATAAGAAATTGCACGCTCTGTTTTTGGGATGTAACGGCTTCGGTACGCCCTCATGTCCCCTGGAATATGGTGGAATGTCCATAGACAACTTCACCCGCGGGAACAAGCACTTTGCACTGTTAGCAAGCAGGTTAACTTGAAACTTTGAAAAGTTTATTAAAACTGAACGAATTACCGATAAATATAGGATTATTTTGTAGTTTTTGTAGTTTTTCTTGTTCTTTCGGACAATAATGTCCGTGGAATGGGAGGAAAACAGCAGCTAACGTAAATGACCACTGAGGGGGTGGGGGGGTTGGTATAAATCCCAAAAAAATCAGTCTTTTTGCAGCTATTTTTCTTTGTATGGTTTTCTTTAGTATGTTTGATTTGGTGATAAGTGGGCGTTGCAGAGACAAGGGTGGAACTAAACTGAGAAATACCAGCTGTTTCTCTGTAACTTTCCATTTTGACGCTTTTGTGTTTTTCGTGCTTCGCATGTGCTGACTCCACTGCCTTAATTTCCATCACGCTCTGAGCTTGAATGACTTCTTGCACTAAATCCACTGAGCCTCATGTATGTTCCCTGGTTTTAGCCATGGAGGAAACTCTTGGCTGGAGACAATTTTGGTTACATTTACACTTGCTCATACTTTCAAGACAAAAAGTTAATGGTGCATCTCCCAAACGTCCCGCCGCAACAACGCTTTTATTGGTTCCGCTATCGAGCCGTTATTTTTTTTAAGTAAAAAATAAAAAATTGTCAATTTTAAGGTTTTATTTAGATTACAAAAATAAATCGTAATAAAAAAGAATCCTATTTATGATGTTTCATCAAAAATCTCAAGACCTTACTAAAAGACTGATTTAAGACATTTTAATACCAATTAAGGCCTTAGTTTGTATTTGAAGAATTCAATGCCTTTTTAAGACTTTTTAAGGACCTGCGAGGAACCCTGGCTCCTTTACCGAGCGGGTTTTGCTAAAGGCCTTAATATTTTATACCTGATTATCAATCATCACCAAGCGTTCTCTAAGTGACCAGTTTTGATTTCTCAGAAGTTTGATTTGGTGGAAGTAGTATTCTGTTGTTGAAGTGTTCCCTTTATTATTTTTAGCAGAGTTTATCTAACATCCCAAACTAATAAAATAAGAGTTTCTGTGATGCTGGAGTTTAGATGTTTGCCCTGGACTGAGAGAAGCAGAACCTACCACGATGTCCTCAGGGAAGAGGTTATCACTGAAGGAGCCGTCGTCAAAGTTGACTTCATAGAAGGTCTCTTTGGACAGCTGCACCACATCACACTGGTAGTATCGGCCGTTCTTGTGCTTGCAGATGACCTTCTGACCCACAGTGAGCTCATGCATGGCTGCCTTGTTGCGCTGCAGCAGCAGAAGTCCAAAACAGAACCGTTAATGCCGACCGGGTCGCCTCAACGGCCGACAGAAGGCAGAGCGGCTGCCCACCTCGATCTGGGCGGGACCTTTGTGCCGACAGCAGGTCACGTGGACCACAAAGGGCCAATCGTCCGGCTGCATCAGGACCCCGGCAGCCTGGGCACAGGTGGGGTGGTAGGCGGTGGGACAGCGGCCGTGGGAACACTGGACACAGCAGCCTGAGGCCTTCTTCACCCGCTTCTTACAGTAGTAACATTTCTGTGGAGGAAAACAGCAGCAGTCAGAGGGGTTCTGATGGGCCTGCTGCCCCCCTGCAGGCTGGTTTCGGAACTGCAGACTCACCAGTTTGAATCTCTGCAGAGGGATCCCACTGAGGTCCACTGGACTTCTCCTGGTCACGTCGACAAAGCGGGCCTCCATCACCGCCACGGCACACAGAACATGGACCCACCTACAAACAAACAGCTCTGGGTCATCGGTGGAGGAGGTTCTTAAGGTTCTGGATATTTACGGCGGCCATGGTGGACATGTCTCCTTCACAAACAGTAGGAGGAGTCTGGGGCGTGTTGGACTGAGCCCAAGCGCCACCTACCGTCGGGTGGGAGGGGTCGGGTTTGGTTCTGATGCGTCATAACAGAGATCTGATTGTTCCTTATGTTCCTAACAGAGCACTTAAACTCTCAATCTGCAGGTTTACTAGTGGTTCCTAGAATTTCTAAAAGTAGAATGGGAGGCAGATCTTTTAGTTCTCAGGCTCCTCTCCTGTGGAACCAACTACCAGTTTTAGTCTCCGTGAGGCAGACACCCTGGGTCTACTTTTAAGGCTAGGCTTAAAACTTTTCCTTTTTTGATAAAGCTTTTAGTTAGAGTGGCTCAGGTTATCCTGAGCTATCTCTCTATAGATCTGCTAAGTTATAGGCTTAGACTGCTGGAGGACATAGGGGACCCCTTTTCACCATTCTGCTTCATTCCCTGTAGGAGCCAGTTGCCTTGGCTCTATGCTCTTTTTTCTATGTCTGCTTCTGTCTCCTTGAACCCCAATTGTGGGCTCAGCAGATGGCCGCTCACACTGAGCCTGGTTCTGCTGGAGGTCAGTCTGGGGGCGAAGAAACATGAGAAGAACTGCAAAGTTCTGGGTGGACTGGACCATAAAACGGAAACATTACAACCCGGAGGTTTGACCAGCAAGGCGTGTTCTGCTGCTGCTCACACAGATGGAACTTACTTGTCATTGGTGGTTTTATGCAAGGCTCCGCCCCTTAGCAGACACAGACAGCAGCTCTGCAAACAGAACAACATCCATAAAGAGGTTAGACTGAACCGAGATGGAAACAGAACCTTTTTCTTTTCTCTCATCAAAGTTATGAAGGAATCAGACAAAGATGGAAGAACAGAGTTCAGGATCATCCGAGCCAAGATGGCGCCCGTCAAAGCAGATCTAGAATTCTACCTCAGTCCTTCTAAAGTCCACTTTCAGCATCCAGCAGGCCCCAGCCAGTTTCCAGTGATGGTCACTAACACTGGTTCCACTGCCGGGGGGGGTCCAGATCTGCTTAAAGAAACTAAACATGCGGGCGGGTTCCTGCCAGCAGATTCATTTTCTATGAGCCGATCGGCCCTTCAGCTGGCTCCTGGGCTCCTCCCCAGGACTCCAGCTTATTTCAGCAAAAACTCTGCATACGCTGAAATGATCAAAATCACAGAGTATCACGGCGATTCATCGACATTTGAAGAGCCAAATGCAGACTGTGTTTTTAAACCACAATGACCTCCCCATTTGCTCACATATGTGAGAAACGCTCAGTGAAAAAACAAACCTGCTCCTTTCAGACTCGCTACCAGAGAGGCAACTTTACAGAAAGACTG